>NDXB01003348.1:65213-126087 GCA_002631895.1 Agapornis roseicollis | reverse complement strand
AGTCAAAACACAGCTACTAAAGAGAAGAAAAACTGACTGCAACTGCTGAACCCAGGACACTTCAGTACCTGTATTTCTGAAGCTTTCTTTAGTGCTCAGCAAACCAATCACCTTCCCCTGCCAAGGGAATAACCCCCAGTTTGTGAAACAGTACTGGAGGGTGTCATGGTTTAAGTGCAGTCAGTAGCCCACACAGCTCGCTTGCTCACTCCCCCATCCCCTTTTTCTCTTTTTCTCCCCCTTCTCCCCCCTCCCCTCCGGCTCCCTGAGGGATGGGGAGGAGAATCGAAAGAATGTAACCCCCACGGGTTGAGATAAGAGCAGCCCAGTAACCAAGGTATAACACAAACCACTGCTGCTGCCACCCGTAATAANTCTCCCCCCTCCCCTCCGGCTCCCTGAGGGATGGGGAGGAGAATCGAAAGAATGTAACCCCCACGGGTTGAGATAAGAGCAGCCCAGTAACCAAGGTATAACACAAACCACTGCTGCTGCCACCAGTAATAATGATGATAAGGAAATAACAAGGGAGAGAGCTACAATACCACCTGTCACCCAGCCCGAACGAGCAGTGAACCAGCCCTTCTGGGTAACTCTCAGTTACATCCTGGGCATGGCATGCTGTGGTATGGAATACATCTTTGGCTAGTTTGGGTCAGGTGTCCTGTCTCTGCTTCCTCCCAGCTTCCCCTCCTCCCTGGCAGAGCGTGAGACTCAGAAAAGTCCTCAGTCAGAGTAAACATTACTGAGCAGCAACCAAAAAACATGGGTGTTATCAGCGCTGTTCCCAGGCTGAGAGTCAGAAACACAGCACTGCACCAGCTACTAAGAAGGAGAAAAAAATTACTGCTGCTGCTGAACCCAGGACACAGGGCCAGAGGAGAGAGGGAAGGAGGCTGCTCTGTGGACAGATTCAGAGCAGCCACTTTGGGCTGCTGACTTGCCTCCTGAAGGAGCAGATTCTGGCCTTCAGACTGCAGAGGAAGCCAAAAAGAATCAACTGTCCTTGCATAAGGGAGCCTTTTGAGACCATGTCCCTGAGAGATTTAAACGTGATCATGCAGCTGCCTTTGCAGAAGTGCTTTGGGACTTGGGAAAAGTGAGTCAAAGGCAGCAGTGTGCACAGCAGGCACGGGTCAGGTGAATGTCAGTGGGGTGAAGGCAGGCAGGAGCAGCCACACAGCACCAAAACAAACATAAAGAGCACATTATTGTCATTAGCTTAGAAAACAAATGCACACAAAACCACACATGTCCACAGAACCATTTTTTGGGTACAATTCAGAACTGCAGCATGTGATGTGGGATCCCCTCACACAGCACACAGTACTGTGGCATGCATGAGCTGAGCTCATCACTGCTTGTAGCCCCAGCAATATCAACACTGCTGTGTGTTAGGCTGTGTCCATATAACTCAGATCAAACCTTTTCTAGTCTGTACTTTTCCCACTAAAAGCCTGTTTGCTGAGCTACTGTAAGATGTTATCAGGAGTTTGAGATACAGCACATGGTACAAAAGAGCCCATGACCGGACTGGGGAGGCTTTCCAAGTGCACCAAGAGGACAGCAGGATGTAGCAAGTTAATGTATGACTCTTTTCAGGCACCGATAAATGGATGTCGTTGTGAGCCCCTGATAAATAAACTGGAGAATCGGCTGGAGGCAACAGTGGAAGAGATAAAAGCTGAGTTTGGGACAGTACAAGATAAGATGAATATTAAGCTGGGCCAGATGGAAACCAAAACTCAACATCAAGTAAGACTATGACCTGGAGCTCTGCTTGCCCATATGAAAACATATCCTAAGCTTAATGAACATTTTCATTGTTGTGATTCATTTATTGCTTCTTGTGTGGTAAAATGAACCTGAAATGTAATACTCTAGCCAGGGAACTGTGATATTCCACAGGGATCTGATGTTGAAAACTAGTCTTGCAAACCCCACATTTAATGTTTAAAGTGGCTTCTGGTGCTTTTTTAGACAATAAATCTAAACTGCTTGAGGCTGTAAGAGGGAAATCTAAGACAGAAGGCAGTCATTGGTTTGTAATGGTAAAAATCGCTCTTGCTGAATTCTGCTTGCACTGAGAGTCAAGATCCTCTGATTTATTTGTTGTTTTTAATGTAATTGTTTTCCATCTCTTAATTCTGTGATTGAACCTTTTTGCACGCTACATCTCATTGTCGTCAGCAGCAGTCCTAGACATGAACACTGAAAGACAGACAGAAAGAAACGTTCACAGGTGGGGGGGGACTTGTTTGGTTTTTAACATGATCACCTCAGCTAAGTTACGGTGTGTTTCCCCCCACCCCAGCTCCGTGTTTTAGACAAGCTTATGGCTGAGCGGCTCTCGGCAGAGCGAACAGAGTGCCTTCACCGCCTGCAGCAGCACACCGAGCTGGAAAAGAAAGAGGGGGAGAAACGGCAGGTAGGGCTTGAAGCAGCTACTCTCTGTTAGCCCAGATGGATCAGCTCGAGAGTTTCGCTCCAGCATGCAGAGGAATATCAGAGACTTCTCTGCAAAAAGAGACCAAAGAGCTTCAAAGACCAAATTATTTCCTGATATCACCACCCTAATCTCTAAACCAACTTTACAAAGCTTTTGCATTAGAAATGGAGAGCATGAAATCCTGTCTGTCATAATTTAATTTGGTGGTTCTGAAATACGGGATCTGTAACAAAATGTTCTTTTTTCCTAACAAAGTACTTTGCAAAAATTCCTACTCATAAATTTTTACAGATGTGCTTTCAGATTTAGCTTCATTAAAGGATGTCCATAGGAACATCTGCAAATGGTAACAAGACCAAGACCTGCATTGTTCCTTTTAACAACCACATGGTTGTGCCCAAATCTCTCCCTTCTTCCCTGTCTGATCTTTTTTCCCTGTGCCTTAAAAGGCTGCAGTTCTTCCCTCTGACTTTGGCAACACTGCACCATCTCCAAGCTGTATGTTACTGCCAGGACGCAAGGTCTGTTTGTGTGCTTGTTTAACCAGCATGACAGGAATTAGCTGTTCCTGTAGAGATCCAGCTCTTGCCCTTCTAGCTTCTGCAAAAGACTCACCATTAAAACATGCAAGAAATGTGTGTTCATGTCCTGTTTGCTCTAATTGAAATTACTGGAAAAACTTGAGTTGGGCTTCACTCGATGTCCATGTGTAGAGAAGGGCCAGACCTAAATTCACGATGTCATATGAATGAGAGGGTAGAAGAGCTACTCATAATTTAAACGCTGACTGGCAAACGCCTCAGCATCTGACACTTACTAAGCGCCTTTGGAATTTGAAAGCTGTTAGCAATTTATCATTTAGTGTGGGACTCATCTTTACCACCAGCAGAGGTTGGCAATGGTATAAAGCGGTGTCCCAGGAGTGTCTCATTTGAATTCCACTCTTTAAAAAATGGCAGCTTTGACCACACGTGATGTTCAAACCAGATGTGTGGTCATTGGTTCCTTAGAAAGTACCATTGACTGTATAACTAAACAGTCATCCCTGATCACAGGACTTAGTGTTACTGTGTTTCAAGTAGCACATTCAAATCTTAAGAGGTGGTAGCTGGAACTAAGGAGGGTGCCTTTAATTCACTAATGCCTAGTTCTTCATCTTTTCTGATTTGCAGTCCTTTAAATATAGGGAATCTGAGCCCACACTCAGCTTACTTTTCTTTGTCCTTGCCGCATGTGCTCAGCAGCCCAGGAACTGTTGGATCTAATTATAGTCTCCTTCTCATAGATTTCCTTGGTCGATGAGCTGAAGACTTGGTGCATGTTGAAGATTCAGAATCTGGAGCTCAAGCTGTCTGGAGATTCAAGGTCATCAAGACCAAAATCAACTTTGTCCACTTGTGAGTCTCTCACTGAGACCCTGGATACTGAGAACAACCCCCACAGTGCCAAGGACTGTAAAGCCAACCAGCCTATGCTGCAGTCAGAGGGCTCCCACCAGCATTCCTATACCATGCTTCCAAATAGCCTTCCGGAAGATGGGGGAAGGAGCAGAGGCCAGATGCCAGAACAGAACTTTGGCCAACATTTTTGCATTCAACAGGATGGTGCATTGGGTACAACATTATCAGGTACTTAGATGTCATACTGATTCAAAGGCGAGCTCATCAGCTGAAGGATACTTGTATTAATACCACAGACATTAATTCTGGCTGTGTGCTTTCCCCATCCCGTATGTCTTGGGGTTAGAAGATACTCCAAGGCAGCTGCTGGGAATATTTTAAGACACAGTTCTCTTCACAGACTCTTCCTGATGCTTCCATGTCACTTTGTCTTTGAAGCCAAGTTCTTTGGTGCTCTGAATAATTCTGTTTTCTGAAATTCCTCCAGCTTCCCAGTCAGAATTGCTCCTGCCCTGTTTTCTGGTGGGAAGTTGAGCAGATTATCCAAAGTATGCTGAAGGAAGTGTATTTAATGCTTTTCAGGTGCATGGAACCTGTGTCAGCTGGGTACAATGATGTGAACCTAAAATACTCATTTCCCTTGAACCAAAGTCTATTTAATTATTACTTCCTTTGACAAGGACAAAAATAGCTGAGAACGTTTCAGCCCAGTCAACGATCAGCATTTCAAGCAACCTCTCTGTGCTTGGCCAAGGAAGCTTTTGAGGTAAAAAGTAGAAGGAGAGACTGGCTGGGTCTGCAGAGCCAAGGAGAATGCTATCAAAGGCCTTGGCTGCTGTAAAATACATTGTCTATGCCCCCCCAACAATATGCAAAGTGAACAGACATGGGCATGAATACCCCATCAGACTAGAAACGCAGAAGAACAGTTCAGAAGCATCAAAATGTGTTACCTTTGCAAAATTAGTGGGGCTACAAGTTTTGTAGAAGCAGGGAGTTCATGAGTATCAGAAGATATAAACTGCTTTAGGAATGTACCCTGGACTTTGTTACACATTCTTCTCATGGAGTCCATTGATTGCTGTCAGTCTGTAGTCCCCCAGCTGCAATGCAGTGCTCTCTGCCTGAACCAGCTTTTCTCTTTTAATGACTCTTTATTGTATCACCTGACTGTGAAGATGTGATAAGGTAGGTAAGCCTCTACAGTGTACACACAGCATGGTCCATGAGAAACTGCATCATGCATCAAACAGCAAGGATTTCTGGATGCCAAAATCAATGCCCAGAGCTTTCCTAAATATCTATGTGTTTATTTATTTTATTCTGTAGGTACGGAGCAACAGTTAATCACTGGCGGAGCAGTTTCTTCTTCTGCCCCTGCTCAAGATGTCAGGCCAAAGGACAAAGCTGGGAGTGCCAGCACGTTCCACAGGCTCCAGCAGGAGCTGCCCTCATCTGAGCTTTTGGGCTCTAAATTAAGACACGTTAAGGTTCAGGCTGCTTTGCAGCCCTTGACTGAACCTGCAAAGACTGAACCACAGAGCGGCTACTTCATTGACAAAGGAACGCAGACAAAGAAGTCCAGCAAAAGCGGGCAGTCGAAGCACAAAGCTGTGCACCACACTGGGGCACATCCGAGCCAAGAGCAGCAGCCCTCTGTCGTGCCTGTGGGACAGCCGCCTGGCCCTGCGCTCAGAGACACCTCTCAGGCCCTGGAGATAACGCAGTACTTCTTTGAGGCCGTCTCCACGCAGATGGAGAAGTGGTATGAACGGAAGATAGAAGAAGCTCGGTGTCAAGCTAACCAGAAAGCGCAGCAAGACAAAGCTGCACTCAAGGAGCACATTAAAAGCTTAGAAGAGGAGCTCAGCAAATTAAGGACTAAGGTGCAGAAAGAGAGCTAGCATCTACCAAACAGGTAAAGAAAAGCAACAGGACCCATTTTGGAACCTTCCATATGGGAATCTGGAATACTGGTGTATATATGTATTTGTAGTGCCTGTTACATCCAAACAAAATCCTCTTTTTCAGGAGTAGGAACTGACTTTGGAGTTAGTTCTCCAGAACCAAGCAGAATTCATATGCAGACTGTACTGATGACAGTGAGATGCTGCACATCAGTTCCTTTCTTTGTCAGTTCCAAGAATCTGCTAAACATTGCACTCTCAGTTTTCAGGTGCTGCTTGAACACAAACTGCATTAGAAACCAAAACTGCTTTGTGAAAAGGGAATGTCCTTATTTCCACATAGGTCACGTGTGACTAGAGGCTATGTGTAAATATGTGGTGATACCAATACTGAAATGAATCCAGGATGTTTTGAGAGAGTTTTTGACAGAATTCTTTAGTGATGAAGGGCTATTGATACTATTTTAGATACTCCTCACAGCCTCTGTCCACAGTCAGTGGAGAGAGAAGCTACAGAACTAACTCCAATTACAAGCCCACATAGGTGACAGATGCAGGCTTCGAGCTGGGAGAGGCCAGGCTCCCATTGAGTGAGATACATCACATTAGGTACAGAGGCTTCTGTTGCCACTTTGCTTTTCTTTTGGTTTTACATTATTAAAACAAAAGCTAAGTTAGATTTGTCCTTTTTTTATGGCGTCCTGCTTGCAAAGCTCCTTGTGGTTACACAGTTGGTGGGGCCATACTTCAGTAATCTGACAGAGAAGTTGTTTAGGGATGGCACATATTTTACCATAACCATGTTCTATTTGCTAGATATAATTTTTATATAAATCTCTTCTTCAACCAGCAAATGGCTGATTTCTCCACGACTGAAGAAGCTTGAGGAAGTCTTTTTATCTAGAGAGGTGAAAGCTTCTTGTACTCAAATCTTTCTACAGAGTCAGGATTTTCTCAGGCACCTTGCCCTTTGTTCCTCTCTCCAGCTTTCCCCTCCCTTGTATCTCTAAAAAGAGAGGCCTGGCCTTGGTGAATCTGCAGGTGTTAGGACTGGATTCACAAACAGTCCCACAAAATAGAGCTCAACATCATCTTAAAGTTTTTATGGATGTGTTTTGTTATAAAATCAAAACTTACAATGGCCAGTGTTGTCCAGGCTGACACACTCCAGATCAGCACTGTTGCATCTGCACCCCCTCAGGGCTTCCTCCTTGTCCCTCTGAGAAGGCTTCATTAGATTCCGTTAGAAATGTCAGTTACCAGATCATGACAGGACAGTTGTTCAGAACCAGTTCAAACACAGGATAGTACTGTTACGCCAAGGAGAAAGGTATTCTTCTTTCTGTACTGAGGAGCCCTAACATCAATACAAAATACTTCACAGTATTGAAGACACCATGGACTAATTAGTGATTATGCTTTTGTCTTCTTAGCATATGTATAAAGCAAAAAAAAATGTATCATATAGCAATATTTTTAAAGTTCCTATTAATGCACTATCAAGACAAGAAAAGTGTATCTGCAGTTACGGAAGCGCTAGTTTTATTGCTCTGACTTCTGTAGTCTAACATAGACACTTCCATATGTTTACAGTTTTGTTTAAGCTACTGTAGGAACGCAGAAGCATGCTATTTAAGTTTTGTATCATCTTGATAACGTGAATGGTTTGCCAAGCAATTAAAATACGTGTTGCTCAGAAGTCTGTGGTGCAATGTTTTTTAGCCAGAGAAAATAGACAGAATGCCCTCACTTGGCTCGGAATGGGGAGCAGAAAATTGGACTTCAACTTCTCAGCTTTTTTGTCTGTGGCTATGAAACACAGGAACCAGTTCTACTGTCTGTGCCGAGGGAGGCTGCAGGGCTGACTGCCGTTTGTTAGCTGCTGCACACACCCACCATTTCAGAAGCTAGGGGCACTGGGCTGAGCGTGCAGATGATGGCACACAGTTCCTGAGCTTGCACAAGTGCAAGGGAGATGGAAAGGCTATGGATTTAACCTAATCTGCTGCATACATGAACTGCCATACCAAGGTACCCACTGGAGCAGTAATTTAAGACAGTAACTTGACTGCAGAGTAGATTTTAGAGGTTTTCTGATGCTAACAAGCATACTATAAAATAAACGGAGGCACCTTCTGCTAATTCCTTCCTTTCTACTCCCCTTCGTAGTCACCCCTTCTTCAAAAGGAGGAGCCAGCTATATGCTGGGTTGCATAAAAAGAAAGGTGTCCAGCAGGTTGAGGAAGGTGATTCTCCCCCTCTGCTCTTACGAGACCCCACCTGCAGTACTGCATCCAGCTCTCAGGCTCCCAACACAAGAGGTATGTGGACCTGTTGGAGCAAGTCCAGAGGAAGCCACAAAGATGATCAGAGGGCTGGAGCACTTCTGTTACAGAGACAGGCTGAGATTTGGGCTTGTTCAGCTTGGAGAAGAGGCGGCTCCAGGGAGACCTTAGAGCAGCTTCCAGTACCTAAAGGGGGCCTACAATAAATCTGGAGAAGGACTTCTTACAAAGGCATGTAGTGACAGGACAAAGGGGAATGGCTTTAAACTGACAGAGGGAAGATTTAGATTGCCCCATCCCTGGCACTGCTCAAGGCCAAATTGGATGGGGCTTCAAGCAACCTGGTCTAGTGGAAGGTGTCCCTACCCATGGCAGGAGTTTGGAACCAAATGATCATAGAATCATAGAATAGTTAGGGTTGGAAAGGACCTTAAGATCATCTAGTGTCAACCCCTCTGCCATAAGCAGGGACACCTCACACTAAACCATGTTACCCAAGGCTCTGTCCAACCTGGCCTTGAACACTGCCAGGGAAGGAGCATGATCTGTGAAGTCCCTTCCAACCCAAAACATTCTGTGAGTCCACAAGAACTACAGTAGTTGAAGGACTTCACAAAATACCTGTATTATCTACTTTTCTTCACAGCACACACTTGGGAGTATATTTACTTACCCTAGTGGACTATACTTGGGCACCTAAAGCCTTCTGGCAGGCAATTTTATCTTGACAAGCCAACAATGCCGTGGAGATCATGGGCTGCAGGACTCATGGGGCACTCCCTGTCAAGAACTATTCCTGGTTATGAGGTCACAATCTAGAAACGTACCAACTGGAGTCGAAGGAGTCATGCAGGCTCAGAGCTGTGAATGAAAAGCACTATGGTGAGGTAGCAGGGGAAAGTCTCGTAATTAAAGAGCAGAAATCAAACCACTGGCTCAGAGGAAGGGGGAAGTTACATGTGAGAAACAGATAACATTGATTATGGCTTGGTTAGCCAAAATTCCTTTCTAAACAGCGTTTTCTGGTAACGAAGAATCAAGCCCCAACACACTAATGTTCAGTGTATTCTATCAGAAAGCATCAACAAAATTTAGATTTTCAACAAAACACTTAGACATACCTAAGTCCAAAGGGTTCTGTCTGTACAAATCTGAACTTCTTAGCAGCCTCACTGGTGGTCTGCAACACATCCTTTCCTGCAAAGCTAGATACGTAACTTTGAAGACCCTTTCTTTGGCTCCAGGAAGAAGCATTCTTCCTTCTCTCCCATAGCCTGGAGGGGCCATACTGGCCTGTCCCTTCCCCTGTGCCAGCAGTGGCACTTACCAACATGGTGACACTTAACCAGACTTGCTGTGAGGCTGTCCAGCTGGTAAGGGGAGGTTGCTTCTCAAATGAATTGTCATAGAGCAAGAGAGGGAAGGCTTCCTTTATCTCTTGAAATCACGACCCAAATTGCAAGCAAGTACCTGACTACTGGTTACCAGGTATCCAGCTACTCTTGTCTGGCTTTTTTATGCTGAGAGAATCCCAGACTCACCTTGGCATTTCTCATTTTAGAAAAAGAAGATAAACTGCAATTCACAGGGAGGTAAGAAAGACTGCAAGCTCACAACTAAAAGTTGAGTAACGTAACATTTGGAAAACCAGACCACAGTATTTGCAGTTAGTCTTTTCTGTCCGCAATTCTTCTTTATATTGACTTTTAAATACTGAAAGTTGCAGGTAATTCCTGTTAATATGGTCATAACTGTTGCAGGGGATAAAATCACTCATTTTCATATATAAAGACCTCTCCTTTTAAGTTTATTCATTTAGGACTGAAAAAACTATCTACACAGAAAACACTTGCTTTGTGTTTTATCATGTTTATTTGCTTTGGGCCTATTTATCCCAAATGTTTGGGTTTTTTTAATCCCAAATTTTGGTAAAAGCCCTTGGCACAGTACAGAAGGAGCTGTTGCCATTTATAAACGTTACCACTTAAGAACTGCCACAGTAGAAAACAGACAAAATAATCTGTTTTACATTTATTTGCCATTTCCCTGGTGTAACACTGCTGCTACAGTTTTTGGTGCTTTCTGCTTTTCCCACAGCACATGCTACATCATCCATTCAGGCCTTTAAAATACTTGTGTGTCTCAGTGATTTCCACATGGGAGGGTAGCCAAACTGAGATGAGGAAGGAGAATAAACAAACCCTCCACCACGGTAGATTCCACCTTTAAACATTACCAGGTTGCCAGCAAGGGCTGCTACTGTGACCACGCTCTGGAAGAAATACTATGCTTGTTCACAGCAGATGAAAGTCCAGCTGTCAACAAACTTAAGATCAGGATTTTGCCAGCTTAAGTGTTCTTTGAAGTTCCTGAAGTTGCATGTTGCCTTGAGTGATCATCATCCTGATGGCATCCTGTAAGCCAAAATGCAATCTACTGAACCGAATGTCTGTTCACAGCCCAGGTCTTACACAAACACATGGATTTTAACACATTAAAATACATACAATTCTTACCAGCACTATTGTGATCTGGGTTTTTTTTTTTTGTGTGAAGTTAATGCTATGATCACTGAGATGGTTAAAAACCAAGTGAACAAATGAATTAATTCAACAACGAGTTTGGGGGCTGGTTACAGCTTTGCTTTAAAACTCAGTCTGGAACTGGATTCAGACTTCTAATAGCGTTTTCTTTATGCCTCTGTGTCTACTGCCTTTGCAGGCCAGTAGTGACAACTGTACAGAGAGGCATTATGCAGACAGGTGTTTGCACAGCAAGGGAATGTGTCAATGTTATATTGACAGGAGTCCTGTAATACTTTGTGTAACTCAGCCAGCAATACCAAATTTTCTAGCAATGGCTAGAAAAAAGGATCAAACTATAAAGTGGAGAACAGGAGACATACAAGAAATGTGAAGGTTTCTGCATTTCATACATGCTTCCTACACACAACCACCCAATTTGATTGTGTTCAGCTTAAAATATAAGATGAAAACAAAGGTATGGAAAGTTTGACCATTAATGAGTACGTTATTGTATTACTCCATACAATTTTTCTCATTTGTGGTTTGCATGAGCAGCATTTGGGTTTTCGGTTTTAATTCCAGATTATTATCTGGAAATGAAGAGACACATCACTAATGCCAACAGGGGGATCGTATTTAGAGATGCTGAATTACTTCTTCATATAAATGTTCCTTAAGAGAAAATAGTACTAGGAAACCTCTTACCAGCCTGGAAGTGACACCTGTAAAAACCCTTGTACCAGCTGCAGGACAACACACTGATCATTCCCGAGGGCGGGCAGGCAGTCAGGGTTCGGGGTTCCCGATCCTCACCTCATCTGTAGCATCTTTATTTCTCTTGAAATCCTCCCTGGCCCAGTCCTTTAAATAGCGGCGATCCGCTTCAGCAGGGACCTCACGAATAGCCCTTAGGATCTTCCTGTATAACTGAAGAACCTGCTGTCGCCTCAGGAACTGGGACGGAGAGACAAGGATCCGCTGTCCCAGGACACTGCTGCGAGCTGAACCCTCGGACACTTTGTGGGACATTCCACAACCACAAAGCTCCCCACCGCGCAGTACCGCCCGAGACGCCAGTCCATGAAGGCTGAATGCCACAGGAAGGGGCATTCCAAGCACGCTGCGGTGCCTCACGCCAGCTGCACACACACACACACACACACACACCACACGCACGCACGCACAACACGACGGCCGAGACCCACCTCACCCAGCCCGCGGCTCCCGCCCACCTCCCTCAGCCTCGTTGCTGCCATTCGCCACCCAGGCCGGGGCCCTGTCAGCACTGCGGCTGCCGGGGGGAACCTGAGCCAGCCGCCCGCCCGCCCGCTCGTACCTGCTTCAGGTTGAGCGCACCCGGCGGCAGGCGGCTGGCGGCCATGACGCGCAGCTCCGCCTCTCCCGTCGCCGCCGTGGCCGTCGAGTCCGCCCCCGGCGGGCGGGGCGCACCGGCCGCCATTTCCGCTGCCTTGGAGGGCAAGGTGGGGCCGCGCGGGTGTTTGTGTCCCAGAGCTCAACGGCGAGCCGCGGGCGGTGCCTGGGGGGCTGCGGGCAGCCGGGGACACCAGGAAGCAGTGGCAGCAAACTGGAACAGCGAACTGTAACGTGCATTGGAAACACAGCCTCGCCCTCTTAACGAAACTTTCGGCTTCTAAACTGTTTTCTCCAATGACTACAACTACTCAGTAAAAGTCTGAAGTGCACACTGGTGAACTAAAACCACCTACTTCCACAGTTACATTTCCTAAAGCATGCACGTATTTGTGTTTGCTTATGAGAGATCTAAAGCACCTTGGAAACACAGAACATGGTACCTGACATTTAACTGCTAATGGGGTAGAGCTCCCCTGTTAAGTCTGCGGTTCTGAAATGTGATTATTGTGAATGAGCTGTGGCAAAGCGACACAAAGAAAAGAAAGAGCCTCTGGTTCTTGCCACTGCTGCACCTCAGAACAGCCACTGCAATACTTCCAAGTGAGGGGTTTCGACCTAGAAGCCGATGAGAACAATCACATCTTTGGGCATGCACCCATGTTTCCAGCCGCTTCCTGAGCAACTCCTGCACCACACATAGAATGAGACAGCTCCGATTTTTGTACACAAAGAATAGCTTAAGAGATCAGACCAGGGGCATTTAAACAAAGTTTCTCTCAGGTTTCCTTTGAGAGAAGTCACAAAGACTGGGCCCCAAATCAAAATTCTGTGCTGTCATTATCCTCACAAAAGGGAGATGGGTGTTGACATTACATAAACCACAGTACATCTTCATATGGAACTTTGTGCACTGCTAGAGAATGCACAGCATTTTCCATCGGGCAAATTTATTCAAGCTTTGATTGACTGAAAGAACAGACATCATAATTACAAACAGTGGTACCTCTCTTTATTAGTACAGACAATATAAGATGCATAGCTTTTGAAATGAACAATTATGTTCATGCGCTTAAAACATCAGATTAACAGAAGGACCTCGATGTCTGCCTTGGCCAGAGGGGCAAACTTCACAGTGTAAACTTGATAAGGATGATTGTATGGCATTATTCTCCTCTTGGTATTGTCCGACAAAAATCAACGATAATTAAGTAGGATGTGTTAGACTGCAAAATAGTTTCAGGTTCTCAAGTACATGTTTTTTGGCTGTTTAAAACCATCTGCTTCCCCCAGCTCCTCCCCAGAGAGGCACCCGCCACATCGGTGAACCGAAAGAATGTTTTTTTGCGAAGACACCTGAAGTTCTTCTAGTGCAGAACTGCCTTAGAAGCAATACTGTTTTTCATTATTGCAACAGACAGGGGCAGGAACAATACCACTGCTGTGAACATTACACAGTAATATTTTTTTAGAAGTAATAAGCTACTACAAAAGAAGTTGAAATGTTTTGCATCATTTTTGAGAATAGGCAATGGAAGAAGATGATGGTCTCACCACTGCATAACTGTCTTCTGACTAACGTGGAAGAATGCCCCTAAACCACTTTGTTCTTACCCAGTCTGAGCTGCCAGAGGGCAGCTCCTGCACATTAATCCTAGTTATAAAGAGGCTTTATGAACTCACTGATGAAGTGCCGCTTCATCTGTCAGCAGCTTAGCAGCAATCAGGTATTGACTTTGTCTACAAAGTCTACAAAGTGTCTGAGGCAGTCACCAGCTCAAACCACTGTCTGAGTGCGTCACTGAGAGTTTCTGGAAGTGCGTTCACATCCCTAAGGATCATGTAGAACGGGAAGGGGAATTCTTCCATGTAAGATCTGATTTCAGGCAATTCCCCAGGACCTTTGAATATAGGTACTTTAATGTCCAAAATGGAATCCTGTGAAAAGAAAAAATTATGTTACTACTTCAAATATAGCTTTAAATCCTCCTCTGTCTAATCAGAAGTTAATAAGAGAGTTCTAAGACTAAAAGCCATAAGTGTCCGATGGCAAATCAAACCAAAGCAGTTAAGTACTTTTGCCCTTTTAGATAAACGTGCTCTAATCATCAAATTACAGGCTAGAAGAGACTAATCTTAAGTTTCTGCAAAACCAAGTTCCATAAATAAATCTCATCTTTCCTTAGTATTTTACGATTTGAGTTTACTTAAGCACTTCAGTTTTTATACACGTGATGCCTTCCCGACGCAGTAAGCTCCCATCATCTGTAAGCTCTTTAGGGCCAAGCTCAACTTATATCTGTGCAAATTATATTCTTTTGCAAATTATTTTGTAATATTTGAGTACTACAAAGACAAAAAACAGATCAAACCCCAGCTGTGTTGCTTGTAAAGTAACTTCTCAGTCGCCCAGTGTAGCAGCTCAGAAAATTAATACAGCTTATGAACAACACATTTCACTCTCCAGGATTTTCACTTGACGTTACAGCCAGGTTTCATTTGAACCTTGCAATTGTCAGCAACAGAACTGGTGGTACCCAGCTTTCCCAGTTCAGGTTCTAAATAACTCTCCTGTACTCCTTTCAGTCTAATGTTTACTTTCACATTGGCTCCAACTGCCATTTCAAATGGAGACTGCTGTCAGACATGATCAATTTGACTCAAAACTGAGATGGAACAAAGCACCTTTAAAACTCTGAATTTGCCAACCTGCCAGCTCCTTCTCTGGTGGCCAAAATCTATAACCTATACATTTGAAGACAGGACCTCTTAGTTAGCCTTTCTGTAGCATGGAAGCCAATCTTTCTTGTTTTTAATAAAAAAGGGATTAAGAATCACAGTAGGGAGAAATCACAAAAGATCTGACAGACATGAAAAACTGAAATTGAGCTCAATATCTTTGACCTCTGCAGAAGATAAGATAGCTATATAGCACTACAAAAAGACAAGGAAAAAGATTTGTATCGGTTTCTCATTCACTGCAGTTGAATACTTCCCCCTTGTTCACTGACTTACCCGAGAATTAGGATTGTCCAACACTACAAAAATAACAAAGATATTGGCATTCTGAGCTGCTTGAACTGCTGCTGTCACTCGTTCCTTGCCTTCCAAGAAAAGGCCTCTTCCATCAGATACAATCAAAAGCAGCTGAGCTGTTTCTGAGCACAAAGAACATGTAAAATGACAGTAAGTTAAGAGTAATCCATTTAAAAGGCAAAAAAAGAGTATTTTGTTCTAAGCCTCGTGGGTATAATGGAAAAATGAGTATTCCTAATGAAATTAAGTCATTATCAAAGAGAATTCTGACTTAACATTAAGCTGCAGTTACCAGTAGGTCAAGAAAGGAAGTTTTTCCCACGGTGTGAAATAATGGGAAAAAAAAGCCCCAGTCCATCAGTACCATAATCAAGGATGAAAGGCGTGGAAAATACCTAATGAACTTGGTCATGGCCTTGTCTTTCATGCCTGGTAATTGCCTTGGAGTTAAATATTGGCTGAATTACAAGAGTCCAGCCACTAGATCACTACCCTCAGTAAAGCAGCAATGAAACAAAGCCCAAATCTATTCCTCCTATTTCTCCAGAAGCAGGTACTTATGGGCGCATCTTAGCATTTCACCTTGGACTGTGCTTCTGAAATGTGTTTCCCTCTTGTCCCTGCCTTAATGGGCTTGGCTTCCACAAGAACAGTCTTGAACTGCCCCAAGTAAGTTATTTTTGGAGGAAACTAATCTAAAAGGTGAGTTTCAGAGGCACAGTGAAGGCAGTAAAAGCACTACAGGGCATTCTGCCTTTGGGATCAGATGAGCTAGTTTGAAGTCAACCTCCTAAAACTTACACAGCACAGATGTTTCTCAGCACTGACCATTTTCTGGCAGCATGTTACTTGACCCAAGTTGCCCCCCAGAGATACATCCCTCTAAAAGGACATTCTAACTAAGTTATACATCTATCATCTTTTAATTACAAGGGAAATCACAGTAATTACTGTCAGGAATGCAAGCCCCTCTCTCCGGTTTCCCCTGCAGCTTAATGGCTAGGAGAGAGATGTAGAACACTTCCTCCTTTTCTGCAGACAGGTCCCAGATATGACAGTGCTTGGTCTTTTTACAAAAGGGGTGATGCATCCTACTGCCTTTTCTTGTGCTAGCTGCCTCATTCTAGGGAACTGATTGCTGCTCCATCCCAGCCTAGTTCAAGAAGACTGGAAGCTGCTCTCACTTGGAATATTCTGACAGCCTGGCAAACCACCTGAGGACTATAAATCCCAGATTGTCCGTATCTTGGGGTACTTCAAGAACTTTTTTCAAATCTGCGTGCCACCATGATAAGCTTTTAACTAGAATAAAGCAGCCTTTTATGCTAACTATGGGTCAGCCATGAGGTGGACAAGCCTTCCAGCTTTTCTGGGAAATTTGAGCAGCTCATGACCTAAACTTGCTCTACAGGGAAAGGCAGGTAAGAGGCAAGCACTGTCCTCAGAACAGTGTGCTTCTGGACGCCTACAGAAGCCAGGCTCTCAAGCAAGAACGTAAGTGCCTAGGGAGTCAGGGTCACTAGAAAGCTGGACAATGCTCTAAAGCAGGCATAGTCTAGGACTTAGAAATTATCTGGAAACATGACGTAAAAGGAGGCAGGTAGGGAATACCTCTTTAAAAAGCCTCAAACAACATTTCTGTGAATTACTGACAAACTAAGTATCTTTTGGGTTTTGAACTGAATTTCAACCAAACATTCCTTTTGACAAAGCAAAACCTAAGCCCTAGGGCAAGAGATGTCTCATTGCTAGGAGTCTTTCTGGCAGGATATTGTTTCAGGATGTAGTGAGCATTATGCTGCCATGGCAACAAGCAGAGTAATAAAGAAAGAGAAGCAGCTCACCCGGATTAATATTTTGAGACAACTGCTGTGCTGCAGCAAACATATTTGCTGATGATTCTAGAAACTGCAGAGGAAACAAACAAGAAGATTAAGTAATCATAAAATAATAAACTTAATAATGATAACATTTTTAAAGAACACACTTCTGTATTTTAAATGCCAAGATAGGTTACTTTGACCTCATACACAGATAGTCCTTGGCATTGTTTTCCATTAACTCTTCAAGGTTAGTAAGCAGTTTTGAACTACAGAATCTTCAGAAAAGCCTTCAATCTGGATTTATAATTTTCCCAGTCCTAAGAAAGCCATCAAAACCTCAGTGAATTGTTCAGGTGATTAATGGCATCATTAACAACATACATCCTATCTCTAGGACGTTTGGCTTCAGCTTGCCAAGTATCTAGTTATGTATTGCCCATCAAAATTGAGAGCATCAACTGTCAAATCGTTCCAGTTTTAAAAGGACTTGGTAAGATTACCATCGAGCTATTTGGGTCTCCTCCCAGAAGATCTTATTCAAGTTTGAAAAGGTAAGACTGCAAAAATCTCCCTAAAAGGAAGAAAACTTTGCAGCTGTCCAGGAAGCATTATCACAGAAAGTTTTCTTTAGGAATCAGTCAAGTCTGACAAACATACAGAGCTCTTCCTCCTCTTCCTACAAGTGGAATCCATGGCATGAAAACCTCCTGAACTCCCACATATTTTGATGGAATTTGGCTTTGGGATACCCAATAGCTTGTACCCAAAATACTGTTTTAAGGCCCAATATAAACAGAGAAAGATGAATACCTGAAAGTAGCATACAACAGGCCTTAAGGTGAGAAAACACTCCTCTTATTACAAAATTGCAACCATTCTATCACTTTGTTCTCTAACCAGCTATCACACACTCAAATATAAACAACCAGTAAAGGTTACAAAGCCATCACGAATCCATGAAGCTACTGATGTCTCTCTCATCTGGAAAAGCTCTGCAGACACGCTGTCCCTGAGGCAGTCTTGTGTACCTGGGCTATTTTTGTTTTCTTCTGCTGAAACTTGCAAAGACGCAAGATCCGGGTCCCCGACTGGTCACTGAACTGTTCATGGAATGGGTGCAGCAGCTGAACAGTCTCTCCAAAGCTTCAGAAAAGAATTAAGAATGACAGCGTGAAACCAGTGCTGACATTCTGCTCTTAAGTTCTGAAGACAAGTAAAGATTTCAAGTCAACTCACCTACACACAGCAATTTGTCCCACTTCCAGAAGAGTCAGCGCATTTCCAATAACTGCCAGGGATTCATAGGCAAGCTATTGAAGAAAAAAGGTACACCAAAAATGGGGCATTCCAAATTTTACTCACAGCTCACTATTCAAATATGGAGAATGTTACCGAAATTAGTTTTTGTCTAGTAAAGTAAGTGAAGAGACTTCCTACCTTTTTTCCTGTTATATAAGATAGTCATTGCAATAAAGATATCCTAGTTTTACATGAGGGTTTCAGCTGACTAATTTAGAGATACCACTTTAGGCAGGCTAATGAAATAAACCACTGAAATAGCTGTTTAGAAGGAAACGCATTTTAAATAAATAAAATCGCTGCAACTGAGCTCTGATGAACTAAAACTCAACCCTCCAATGACCTGCATAGCTAAGCGAGTTTTAGCCTTTTGTAGGCAACTAAAGATAATTTTCCAGTGAATATGTACACTTCTATCTAACAAATTAAACATCTCCTCCTTTCACCTAACTTTTATTAATCTTTAATAATAAATCTCTTGGGCATAAAGTAACAAGAGGCAAGTGCAGACCAGCAACATAGCTGCTCTAGAAACACCAGTCAGGCTTTCCAACAGCCACCAGCCCTGTATGAAACAACTCAGAAGCTAACATGCTCATCAAAGACACGTAGTCTCTTCATACTTCTCCCAAGCTTTGTTTTACCTGTTTGGAGTGATTGTCTATCATACTAGAGGAATCATCAATAGCCAAGCAAATCTGGTACTGTCGTTTGCTGGGCTTAGTCCTTCGCAACCAGATCTTATCTTTTCGGAACTGACTGGCAATATATGGAATCACTTTGCGCATGTTCAGCCTCTTCCCTGTTCTGTAGTCTCCTCTGAAAGTTAAGAAAACAAGATAGTGTCAGGCATTATCAGCAAATATCTCATTCTGGAAATCCTGGCCTATGCAGCATATGCACCAACATAACAAAAAAGTAGTTCTAATATTCATATTCAAGTATAGAGCAAAAACCACGTCACATTTTTAAAGCAAGATGGATATTCAATGTTTTTAAAGGAAGCTCTTAAACCTAGGTGCCTAAAATAGAAAGCAGACCTTGAATTTAGACTCCTCCATCTTGAAACAAGTCTAGATCTCTTAAACAAAAAATAAATCGCATCATATTAAAACCAACATAAAACTTTTTGACATCTGACATAATCTTTGACTCAACAGCACTTCACATGTTTAAGTTGATTCGATCACATGTTGCACAGAAGAGAACAGAAAACAGTATCCTCAGGATGGGTACCTACTACAGCACATTCACGTTTCATAATAACCTAGTGTTCCCATACAGCAGAGCTGCAGCTATACAAAGGTTAAAGCCCTCCCCTTCAAACCAAGAGTTTGAATAAAATAAAGCCTCAGAAAGGTGTAACTTACTTCAGTTTGGCTGCCTGAGTGGGTTCCAGTATGAGTCGCAGCTGCTCACAAAGCTGCTGTGATAGAGGAGCTGTCAGTACTAAATACCTCTGCCACAACTGTGCTGCTTCCTTCTCCTAAAACAACATACATCACAGAAAAAAATAAAAGTGAATTATGAGGAAACACATTGGGAAACTGGAAAAAGAGAACAAAACTCAGTTTACTAAGGGGGAGTCAGTAGGTAACTATCAGCTGAAGCTGTCAGAATGCCTCAAGATCAAAAATAAAGGTGTACTGAAATTCAGCAAGATTGTTAAGCCTCCACACTGACAATTTCATTCAAGAATTGCTTCCAAATATGGTTTACAACTAATGACTAGGAGCAAGTGTCATAGTGTGCTTCTGCTGTTGGTTACCTCAAACTCCACCACTGCAACTGAAGGAGACATTGTCTGCTGACCACAGCGCTGTGAAAGTGGTGTCCAACACTTAACTGCAGGTGACAACTCAAAATGGAAGGAGCTTGGTAAAACTGAGAAAAACGTTTGTAACTATGCAAGCTTTAAAAGTCATTACCAACACAGGAACTTTCTGCCAATAGCATACAGCACATTAAAAATGAGACCTGAAACATCATCCTGCTTTAAGAATAATGGTTTTGTCAGTTTGGCTTTTTTGGGTTTTGCTGGGGTTTTTTTTTCAGAGTATGTTAAACATAACAAAATTAACACCTAAATCACATAATTTTGAATACTTACATTCCAGTTTCCTCAATGTTTCAGCAATAAACCAAGATGCAATAATGCAACTGAGGGATTCCTATTGACAGTTTTATATTAAAACAAGGTCACGAACCTCATCTGGAGTTCCAGACTGCTGTGTCTGCCAAGCTTCTAGTTGCCTCTCAAGTTCCTTTCTTAGCTCTTCAGGATCTCTAATGATGTGCTAGAAGTGTAGTCATGAGATTTGTGAGACACAAAAATCAGTTCACACATCTGGTGCTTCCCCACACTACAGCAAATTACCAGGAAGTAAAAATGTATTGCTCTTCTATTTTTAGGCACAATACTGGAAAACACTTAAATGAAGATTCTAAATCTGCTTTTTTTAATAGCTTCCATGTACAGGAAGGATAAATACCTCCCCACAAATACCTGCATCTGTGACACAATCAACATAGGAACAAAGCTAGGAACATCTATGATACAGACACTATAAATAGTACAGAACTTCCAACATAATTCAGTGCAATGATTTTGACAAACACCAAATTTAATGATAGTATAACGGAGATCAAACCATTAAATAACACCTCTCTGGTATCTTCCAAAATATAATATACTTCACTTAATTAGTTTTTTAAAAGTTTCATTCAGACAACTTGAAGAATTGAATGACATCTTCCTCTGTACCTGCCAACAAATGCTATTTGATAAGCCATTATGTTCAAGGACATTCAAGCTTTATTACACTTCTTTTATGTTGTGCTTCCAGTGACAACTTCTGTTCCTGCCTTGTAACACCACAATCTAGCCAAAGAATAGTATGTGGTCTGCATAACCTGCAGGATTATGGCTCAAGAAAAATCAGCCTATGAATGCAAACTACCAAATAACTTCTCATTCTTCAAGAAGCAGCAGCAGTCCTTCTGGTCACCTACTGCAGGTTTAAAGAAGGGTGAAAGAGTGTACATGGATGGAGCTTCTTCCCTTTTTCTTTTGCTGAAGCATGGGAACTTTCATTTCCCCCAGCAACGTTTCTCCCTTCCTATTTAACTGGTGCTGTAAGAGCTCCCCCCTCTGTTTCAAGTTTGCATGTCAACGGAACAGAACCCACCACACGTCTGAATACGAGAGAACACACAGCCTTTTTCCAAAGAGCTGCACCACTTGGAACTAAGACGGAAATATCATGTATAGCTGGCACACAATCGTTTCTGTGCTGTGCACAGAAACAATAAAATACTGCTTTCCAAGTATGTGCTCAGGGCACAGTATAAGATGCATGAAAGGTCAATATGGCTGAAAAAACAGACACTGCAAATACTCTTACTTTATCAGCTGATTATCCACTGTCAACTGCTTCTATGCCATAACTCTTCATTGCAAAATGTCCTTCTTCACAGCTAGCAGTCTGCACTGGAAACTATGAGTGCTACATGAAGCTCTAGGATTTGCTAGGCTATGACAGTATTTTTTGAATTGAGACATTCATAAAAGGCACAAAATCAGCTTTTTAAAAAGAAGTAATATGTTGTGATGAATTAACTGAGGTTAATTCTTTGCCCATAGTGGTGTTTAAAATTCACTGATGCCTAGCTCTCTCTTCACTCTGAACCCTTTATCTTCAGGGCACACACCTTGCCCATCACTTCCCACTACCCAACCATCTGATCAGCGGATTCATCTGAGTTAAAACAGTTCTTACAGTTAGAAAAACAAGATTTCTTTTAGAAGAGTGAAGATGATACCTTCTCACATAAGGATGGGAAGGAGTTGTCATTTTAAAGTCATTATTCAGCTGCATGTACAACGAACGGTTGTGTGTTACTTCTCATTCTGCTATTAAAGAACAGCAAGCTACCACGTTGTCTGAATAAAAAGAATTCTAAACTTTTGTCTTCAGAGTTCCATTAAGATGGGTCAAATAAAACAGACTGTTTCTACCGCTGCAGTTTTAAGATGATACTTTGGATATCCATACCTGGGGAGTGTCCATCAAAAACTGATGGGCTGTATGTATGGTCGAGTCCTTGCTTCTCTCTGGCTTCTCTTCTGTCACCTTTGGTAGCTTTTCTGCTGTAGAGTCATTGACATCCTCAGAATCAAAAGTCTGGATCTCTGGCTCCACCTCACCTGGTCCTACAACCACAAAACTAATTACTAACTTTGTGCATCACACATACAACAAGAGCCAATATTGTAACTCAGCTCCTTTACAAAGTGTTTCACATGCTTTGCAGTGCAACCCAGACATTTTGGTTTTTTAATTTAATTTCAAGAGAAGTGCACAAATTCTAAGACAGTTCTAGGAACAGGATGAATCCACCTTGCTGCTCACTAGAACTGATAAATATGTGTTTCCTCATGCAAACTGTTTTTCTATCTTATAACCTTGCCAAATGAACAATACCTTAGTGAACAGGTATCTTTAGAACCTGAAAATTCCATTGGTGAAGTACATTTTTGAGCTTCATAGGCTACCTGAGAGTAACAGGAGGTATAAAGCAATGCGAAAACAATCAGAAAATCATCATTAAAAAAAATATGGCAACCTTATCTTATCTTTTACTCTGGAATTTTGTAATGAGCAGCTTCCTGCAACTCTGAAATCAATTTACAAACAAGGGAATGGACTGAAGATTTTCTTTTATTATTGTTTCTACTTCAGGACATTGTGTAACATGTTTTTTAAGAATTATTCCAAGAAAACACCCAAACCAGTCTGACACTGTAGGAGATGTTTTGAAGATTATAGTTTTTCAAACAAACTGTTAAGAGAATCATGTGGAAGAACAAACAGGAGTGATTACATGCATGGCTGTGCCATAAAGCTAATGAATCTAGCAAGAGATTTAAGTACAGATTAAACCTGAAGGGAATGGGAGGCAAGAAAGTTAATCAGGCTGGTAAAATTCTTGTCTCCCTCTTTAGCCAGCTTTTGTTTTATCTGATAAGAAAACTATCCCGAATTCCAAGCTACGGTGTCATTTGCTTAGATAAATCAAAATCAAATGCTTCTGTTGCAATTGGCAAGAGATATTTACTTATATCTTGCTTATTTTGTTTGTGTGGGCTGCGTGGCTGACAAGTCAGACCTGTCTGCTCATCTACCAACCATTTGCATCTGATAGGCATTTTCTGTTAAGCAGCTCAGTTTTGGTTTCTTTCATTCTGGAATGGGTTGCCCAGGGAGGTTATGAGTGCTCCATCCCTGGCGGTGTTCAAGGCCAGATTGGATGAAGCATTGGGTGACATGGTTTAGTGTGGNAACCTTGCCAAATGAACAATACCTTAGTGAACAGGTATCTTTAGAACCTGAAAATTCCATTGGTGAAGTACATTTTTGAGCTTCATAGGCTACCTGAGAGTAACAGGAGGTATAAAGCAATGCGAAAACAATCAGAAAATCATCATTAAAAAAAATATGGCAACCTTATCTTATCTTTTACTCTGGAATTTTGTAATGAGCAGCTTCCTGCAACTCTGAAATCAATTTACAAACAAGGGAATGGACTGAAGATTTTCTTTTATTATTGTTTCTACTTCAGGACATTGTGTAACATGTTTTTTAAGAATTATTCCAAGAAAACACCCAAACCAGTCTGACACTGTAGGAGATGTTTTGAAGATTATAGTTTTTCAAACAAACTGTTAAGAGAATCATGTGGAAGAACAAACAGGAGTGATTACATGCATGGCTGTGCCATAAAGCTAATGAATCTAGCAAGAGATTTAAGTACAGATTAAACCTGAAGGGAATGGGAGGCAAGAAAGTTAATCAGGCTGGTAAAATTCTTGTCTCCCTCTTTAGCCAGCTTTTGTTTTATCTGATAAGAAAACTATCCCGAATTCCAAGCTACGGTGTCATTTGCTTAGATAAATCAAAATCAAATGCTTCTGTTGCAATTGGCAAGAGATATTTACTTATATCTTGCTTATTTTGTTTGTGTGGGCTGCGTGGCTGACAAGTCAGACCTGTCTGCTCATCTACCAACCATTTGCATCTGATAGGCATTTTCTGTTAAGCAGCTCAGTTTTGGTTTCTTTCATTCTGGAATGGGTTGCCCAGGGAGGTTATGAGTGCTCCATCCCTGGCGGTGTTCAAGGCCAGATTGGATGAAGCATTGGGTGACATGGTTTAGTGTGGGGTTGGAACTAGATGATCTTAAGGTCCCTTCCAACCCTAACTATTCTATGATTCTATGAGTCTCACTTCAGGAAGAAAGCAGGGCATCAGTGATGCTTCAGTGCTACCTCACACTGGCTGTTGTTCAGACCAGGTCCTCAACTGTGTCAGAAATTACACATAAAAAGAAGAGTTGTTTGGTGCTGATGCTGGTGACACTGGAATGCAATTATGTGCCAATTAATTAAGCAGACTGGCACTGTGTCCAGCAGAAGGAAAGTGTTTGCCTTTTATGTCTTTAAAGAAGTGGATGAAGATTAGAGACCATTAACGTGAAAGAAAGCTGCAAAACCCTCTGTCACTCAACCAATTTAGCAAAGGCTAATGCTGGTTACGCGGCAGGAGTATGAATACTGCTGCAGAAAATTCAATTAAGAGCAGATGCTTTAGTCTTACAAAGCACATGCACATCTACCATATGCAAAAATAAAATACCCGCATATACATTTAAAGATGCACATCATTGTATGTTTAGAACATTTTAAGTTAGCATACCAGGAGTTTTAGTGGCAGAAGAATTCTTTTTTTCTGGCTTCAGCTCCTCTGTGTCTACTGCTGTGAGATCCTCATCACTCTGTATTTGTGTTTCCATAGCTGCATCTTCAGAGTCTCCCCCTTCGTCTTGTTCAGGCGGCATAATGGGTTTCTCTTGCTCTTTGCTAGCTACATCTGTACAAAGGCAACAATAGTTATTAGGAGGAAAGTGGAGGGGAAAGCAGTGAAGCTGCAAAAAAGGAAAAAAAGTTGCATTCTGAGCCCACTGCGTATCAGTTTCAGTGAACTTCAGAAGAGATCTGAGCTATTGCCTCAAACCTCAGTTTCATCTTTCACTGTGCTGCGCCATTTTGTGTTTGTGAGCTATTGCCCTGAAAACCTGATGAATGACACATCAGACCAGAATAGAAATTACTTTAAAAGAAAAAAATTAGAATAGTTTTTAAATGTTTATTAAAATAAAGTCCATTTTTATGAGTGAATTCAGTATGTTACAAAATTATAGGGATGCTGGGGAGGGGCTCTTCATTAGGGACTGTAGTGACAGGACAAGGGGTAACGGGTCCAAACTTAAACAGGGGAAGTTTAGATTGGATATATGGAAGAAATTCTTTCCTGTTAGGGTGGTGAGGCACTGGAATGGTTTGCCCAAGGAAGCTGTGAGCGCTCCATCCCTGGCGGTGTTCAAGGCCAGGTTGGATGAAGCCTTGGGTGGCACGGTTTAGTGTGAGGTGTCCCTGCCTATGGCAAGGGGGTTGGAACTAGATGATCTTAAGGTCCTTTCCAACCCTAACTATTCTATAATTCTATGATTATCATTAGTAGGAACCTGACTGCCAGAGAGTATCATATATTATAGTGAAATAGTTCTATAACTTAAACCAAAGCAAGGACTGTTAAACATGATTTGAAAAAACATACTGGGAAAACCTACAGTAAATAAGCGTGTTTCAGGATTTGACCCTGAAGTAACAACTCTTTACACCCAGAAATATCAACATACCATATGTCTGTGCATCATAGCTTTCAGAGCCTTGTTTAATATGTTCAAATGCATCAGCCTCCTCCACATTTTGTTTAGGCTGAGTTGTATTCTGCTTTGCTTCACTGCTGGATTCTATGGTTCTCAATCTCTTGTGGATATGTTCGTTGTGATCTCCCATTGAGCGTTCATTATCTGCCTGACCAGGTTTCCTCTTGAAACTCTGAAACAAATTAACACCATGAACTTCAAGTTCACGCATAAACACGCACAAACTTCAAGTGAGGCGCAACCGAACACTGATTACAACAACGGTTCTGACAAGGAGAAACTGAAACTATTTGCTGGTTAATATTAAAACATTCAAATTAAAAATAATAATAAAAAATAAAATAAAGAGATGAACCTGGGTATTTTTTCTGCTTTGCTTCTGAGAAGCCATCCGGGCCATGCGTGTGGATTCATGGCCTTCTGACTGATTTGCACTCGAAGCTCCAGTGCCACTTTCCTGAGAGACAAAAAAACGTAACTCCAAAATCACAACTGTAACTGAAAATGGCAACTGTTGTAGTCAAATTTCAGAGGTTAGGCTGGGAAGCTGTGCTGCTTTCTATTGTGAATGACAAATGGCTCACAAGTGCACGCAGTATTCTTGTGGGGAGCAGACAAGACAGCTCTGCAGCTCAGCCATTAGCCTAAAATTACAGTTTTCACTGCTGTGAAATGTCACTATGTATCTACATGATCTTAAATCTTTTTCAAGGAATTTATAATTGGTGCTCTAAAAACTGAATCTTACGCACTATTCCTAAAAATACAGCAGCAGTTCCTTGACTGTATCTTAAAAACATACAAGTTCAGCATTTTTAACTTAGACACTCCCATGTATTTTACCTCTTTAGACTGGTCTCTTTCTGAAGCCTCTCCAGCCAGCTCAACAGCACTGTCACTCTGCAGGTTTTCTTGCCCAGTTTGCCCTTGCGTTTCATGCTCTATTCTTTCCTCAGCCTCAGGGATCTCTTCATCCATCTCCGAATTATCTTTACCCTCTTCCTCCTGAAACAGTATTCGTTTATTGTAACAGTCTAAAAAACATTGGAAAATGGGTACTATTGAAATGCGCATAAAGAGTAACGCCATCATCATGCATAGTCAACACCTGTTCACAAAGGGAAAGTCCTGTTTAACTAACCTGATATCCTTCTATGAAAAGGTCATCCATCTAGTAGGTGAAGGGAAGTTGGTGGATGTAGTTCTTCTGGATTTTAATAGGGCTTCTGATACTATCCCTCACAGCATCCTTCTGGATAAGTTGTCCCACTATGCAATGAGTGGGTGCATGGTATGCTGGATGAACAACTGGCTGAAAGGCAGGGCTCAAAGGGTTGTGGTGAATGGGGCTACATCTGGCTGGCGACTGGTCACCAGTGGTGTTCCTTGGGCTGACCTCACTACTCTCTATAGCTTCCTGAGAGGATGTGGAGAGGGAGGTGCTGAGCTCTATTCCCTGGTATCCAGTGACAGGACACTTGGGAATGCTTCAAAGCTGTGTCAGGGGAGGTTTAGACTGGACTTTAGGAAGCATTCCTTTACTGAGAGGGTGCTCAAACACTGGAACAGGCTTTCTAAAGGGGTCGATGCCCCAAGCCTTTCAGTGCTTAAGAAGAATTTAGACAATACCCTTAACAACATGCTTTAGCTTTTTGTCAGCCCTAAATTGGTCAGGCAGTTGGACTAGATGATCTCTGTAAGTCCCTTCCAACTGAAATATTCTGTTCTGTTGTAACAGGAGGTAAGAGGAATACAGGTGACAAAAAACCACCAGTTTAATAGTAAGTGCATTTCTGTTATCTTGATGAAGATTCTCATTCACATCACACCTACTCAATGTCAAATCTGTCTCAGTATCATAGATACATCCATTTCTTAAGTCTTGTATAAGGTAATTAGAAAAAGAAAAGCAGGCTTTTATTGATCACTCTTTACCTGAGGTTGAAGGCCTTGGTCAGCAGCAGGGATTCCCTTATCTTCAGCAGATTCATTTTTTTCCTCATTAGGTGGTTCTGACTGTTCCTCATCCTCTTCTTCTGCTGCATCCTCAGTTTTTCCTGCATTTTCATCTTGATCATGAGCATCTGTGTCCCCTTCTTCTTCCTTCTCCTCTTTATCTTCAGAAATGCCTTCTTCAGCTGGTTCTGCATCCTGGTCATCTTGCTCTGTCTCACCAGTATCCTGTTCATTCTGTTCTTCTGTTTTCTCTGCCTCATTTAAATCAGCAGGTTTCTCACCTACTTCAAAATCATTTTCTTCTGGATTAAAAACAATCAGAAAGGTATACCAAGCTTTTAGTGAAGTACAGAGATAGTGAATATTACAGTGGATAAAACTGCCCAGCTTATTAAAAAAAAAAAAAGTAATCAGAGATCTCTAGACATAGAATCTATTATTTTCTATTACATGTAATTCCTTTATGTCACAACTGGGTTGTAACAAATGATACAGCAGGATGAATTCCAATTAATTCCCTTTAACCTAACAGTCTTGAGGGTGAGTTGACTTTGAGTACAAATGCTCGCAAGTATCATACTAAAAATGAAACCATAAAAGCAACTGGACAATAAAACAAAGAGCTTCTAGTCAAAGTGTCACTTGGATAACATTAAGAAAGCCTGCTCCAAGGCATGCATGAAAGATGGGTAAAGGAAAATATTGTAATGTTATTATCTGGCCTGTATTTGGTATGTTTATATTTTGATACACAGAAGTGAATGCACAGCTTCTGGTTATACACAATCCTACCACCACCTCTTTCCTTTTCTATTGAGAAAAAAGAGCTCATTATCTGGCCCCCCCGTTTCCATTTGGCTTTCATCTAGGAATTTGTAGAGAGATTTTCAGCTGTACCTTCACCCTCTTCCTCCTCATCACTCTTCTCATTATTCTCTAGGTTCAGATTATCAGGAAGATCCAAAGGTTCAACTTCAGGCTCCTTTTCTTGGTGGCCGTGATAAGGATCTATTTCGTTCTCGTCATACTCACGCTATCAGCAAAAGAATGGGGAGAAAAAAATAACAGGTACTTAGTAAGTGGGAAGAAAGGCAAAACTGAGATATAAGATGCTCCTGAATTCTCCAGGACAGAAATACTGGGTGCAAATATTCCATTCTCATCAGTTAAAAATGAATTTGCAGTGGTACACATCCTCATGTATACAAAGCAGAAAAAGATTAATTTTTGCAAATGCATTTACATAAATAGGTATTTCTTAAAACCAGCATGTTTTAAGTTCAGAATCCAGTTTTCCTAGCTAAAAGATTCTGAAGAGAATCTGCACTCTTTCAGATGGCAAATGCACTCTTGCATACTACTCATAATACTCAAGCATACTGCATTCGCATGTTTGGGATGAGCCCCACTGACCTGGTGTTGCTGTTGCTAAACCCAACAAAACAAGAATTTAAGCTTTGTCCATCAAAACATCAGTTCAGTGTAAAGCCTGCTTTGGCAGCTGTTACAAGTTCAGTTAATGCAAACAAAAATTCTTTCTGTATTATTCGTCAGAAAATACCGCTTTGATAAAAGGGATAGAATACCGCTTTGATAAAAGGGATGCAATATGCTTTACTTTCAACTCTGGATTTAAACAACTTTTTGTTTCCAAACACACTTCACTATTAAATAAAGACCATTTCAAATTCTTAGAAACATATGATATGAGCAACAGAATATGGTTTAACAGCAAAATACTCTGTGTAATCCAAATGACTTTCACCTCATCAATCTGTTCATGGATTTTCTCTTTGTTTCCACCATCCTCTTCTTGTTGCTCTTTTTCCTCATCCTTGGGATGCTGTTTTTTATTATCCTTGTTTCCTGTGTCCAAATTGTCATCTTTTGCAACGAGCTCTGAATCCTCCTATTAACCAACAAATCCAAAAGAAAGTCAGTTATGCTACCTGCTTCTCAAAGTCTCAGTGACAAGATACCATCTCCTACAGAAAAAAAGAATCAAACCAAACACTAAATAAAATTTATGATATAGTGAATTTATCTCTTTCCTAGACCAAGAGCTATATAAGGGTCTAGGTCAACCAAGCTAGGAGAGTTTAATTTCTTTGATCTTCCCACCCCTTTTCTCTTTACCTCGTCCATTCCTGGTCCAGTTTCTTCTGTTTTACTACTGTCATCTTCATCATCCTCTTCATCTTCATCCCCCCAGAGCCTCTCATCCAGTTTATCATCAGCTTCAGCATTATCAAGATTCCCCATCTGCTTATCCAGCTCCTCCTCTTCATCTGAATTTTCATCATCTTCTGTGTACAATTCAAAATTCAGTACAGAAGAGATAAAGCTAACTTTTTTGTTAACCTCAGAAACAAGCAGGCATACTTAGCAGCTTAATTTCATCACCCTACACAGCTAATTGAGAGGACGGAAAAAGACACATATGCAGTAACACCCAGAAGAGCAGGGTCTTAATTGTGATTCAGTGTTCTCCTGGACATAAGGGGACACACAGCACTCTTTTCCTCAGACTAACAAGTCCCAGGTGTAAAACTTGGATGATTTAAACCTTTATTCCTTACTCTCTCTGTGCTCCATTTTCAAAATGTTTTGGCATTACTGGGAGGGGGAAGATCCATTCCACTTTATCTGTGTATTAGTTTGGGAATTTCCCTTCTTGTGGGGGCATTTTGTCAGAGATTTGGAAGTAAATTAACATTACCATAATTTACAAGTCACATTTGTTTAAGATGTTCAGGCTGTTACCCTTTAAAGTGAAGAACTGCTGCCTTTTGGGTGAGTAGCAACTTGAATAAGTCTACCAAATGGTGCTATTTTTTTTCCATTTTAGAAATGTGAAGTTAACTTTTTATTCTTGCTAAAAAGTTAGCAATAGCTAATTAGTCATGTTTTGAACTTAATAACAGCCATGTTCTCAAGTATTCTGTGATTTTCAAGAGCTTCATAAAGTCAGTGATCGATTTTAAAATGCATCTATAGGTCAGCTCCTAAGAGGAACGAAGAATCGGCACCCTTCATTTCAAAGCAATCACAGTGAAGACAGACAGCATTTGGCACTAATCTACTGAATACTTTTCAGTATATGCTTCATTATATAAACATAACCACCATTACTGGATTCTTCTATAACATTTCTTGTAAGTTTGTGATAGTGGAAGAACCAAACCTTTTTTCTCCTGCTCCCCATCATGCATTTTCCCTTCAAAGTCTTCTGACATTTCAATTGCATTGTCTTCTCCTTCAATGTCTGGTTTAGAATCTTGATCCTCTTTCTCCTTCTCTTCACCCTTTTGAAAACTGTCTTCTATCTGAATTATTATTAAAGCCAAAAATTACAATGGATCTTGCCTATATATTAAAGTTTACTTATTTTTGTGATACTTTATATGCAAGGTAAAAGCCAACATAAACAGGAGACTGAAAGTAAATTCAAATTTCTTTTACCTGAAACATCTACAATGTGGACCTCAAAAGCTTTTTCAGTTTTACTTAAACAAGAACAATGCCACTTACCTGATCTTCATTTTCTATTTTGTCGCTCACATCCTTCTTGCCTTCCCCATCTCCAATACCACCGTCCTCATAATCATGAAACTGTGTTGCTCCCTCTCCAGCTTCATCTTCAAGTAATTCTTTTGGCAGACAAAACCCCTACAAAAGCAAACAGAAACTCAAAACTTTCTGTAGTAGTAAGTACATCATTTGGCTTAGTTTCTACTTAAGACTTTTGTATGTATTAAATGTGTGCATACCATATATCCACTGTTATCTCTAATAACTTACCTTTTGGGCAAGCTCTGTAAAAATGCTAGTTAGAACAGAAAGCAATTTTCCAGTACTCCGGTGAGATGCCAGTGAAACAGTGAGGTAAAACAGGATAAGGTCTGCATACTTGCAGAGCATGGGCTTTAGACGCACCATCAGATAGCAGGACTGGTTGAAGAACTGCAGTTAAAACCAAAGAGCAGCTGTCAAACATCATTATATATATACTGAGATACACCTCAGAGAGCGTTATGACAGAGACTGAAAACAGATGCTCAAACCAAAAATATCAATAGGAGAGTTTAAATACTATTTCTAGGGTTTCTGAAGCCTTTTTTTAGATTTTCACAAAAATAAACGAAACTTAAAACTTTCCCTCCTTACTAAAGGAGCACCCAGCTTTTGCACAATGCAAGAGTACTTATATTTGGCCATAATTTCTTACATGCTTGTAGTTCTAAGCTACTGGACAATAGGCAGTGATATACGTTTAACTACTAAAGTTTGCAATTCCAAATCTTGACGGCCCTAAGCAAAAAAACTCTTGAGAAGAGCAATTTTACCGTATGTTTATCTGAAGTGCAGTCTTCTCCATAAGATTTCAGGTTCTCCAGGAGTTCTGAAACTGCCAAAATTGCTTTCTGCATGTGCAAAGAATCCAGATCAGCAGAGAGATCTTCATCCAAAAGCTTAGTTATATGTCCTTCTTTAACCACATCAACTGAGGCTGCATCCTCTTTGTTTGAAATACATTAAAAAAATATGGAAATTAAGTTAGACAACCTAAAAATGTTATAGCAAGCAAATCTAGAAATACCTATCCATTTAAATACACAACCTCTATTGAAACAGCAGTTCCCTTCTGTATTGGTACCTCTGCTAGACACACAGTTTAAGGAATTTTTAGGTTTGCACAGTTAAAACTCTCCTCCCCTACCTCAAGTAAATGAACAAATTTACCGTTTCCCTCTGGAGATTTTTCTTCCTCTTTTCCACCTTCCTGTTTTCTCTCCACCAAACACTGGATGGCATACAGAACAACACGGATAACATTCTCCACTTTTGCTGAGAAGCGCTCCACAAACTCTTCATCTGCCCACTGATTTCCTTTTGAACCATAACACAGGCAGTTTTAGATAGAAATACATTACATTACAGGTTACTATATTTCTCCTTTGCAAAGAGCATGATAAGCACTATGTAATTTTTACTACATTAATCTGTAAAAGCTCCTTGCTAATCCTGACCTGCAACTATGGTGTAAGATCTGTCATCAACAGTGACTAAGGGGGAGAAATAAATTACTGCACAAATTAAGTATGGACTCAATCTTGCAAGCTTGAATTTAATCAAATGATTTCATGAAATGTTTCTGAAAATATGAATGAATATGGAGCCATGCTCTATAAAAAACAAGCTAATGAATTCTTTTATCTTTATCTGAATTACACAAGGGGCAGAGAAGAACTGTCCTTACCACTGCACTCTGACACGGAAGCAAGAAGCTGTGTTCTCCAGGCTGTGAAGTCTGAAGATGTATTATTAACTTCTTCTTGTATATAGTTTAGGCTCTTGATTAAGGCCATCTGATTTGCAGCTTGCTTGTCTTCCCCCATTGGAAGAAATAGGGATTCTATGCCCTGTAACTGAGCTGAGACTTCCAGCAAACAACTGACAGCTGATGTGCAAACTTCAAAATCCTTCCTGCAACAAGAAATCCCGTAACACTGAAAGAAGGACAAATCATTCAATGTAAGATTAAACCCTTTCCTAGGGCACAGATCGGGGGAGGCAGCTGATCTCCATCTTGAATTTATTAAATACAAAGTCTAACAAGAAGCAGATATGCCACATACACTGCCTGAAGTGGGGACAAAACGAGAGGGTTATTATTAAATAGCCTACAGATTTCTTTTAAAATTAAAATTTCTTCATTAAACAGATATTTGAAATGAATTAATTCACTTCATTAACTAAGGAGCAATGGGGATGAAAACCCAGGAGATGAAAGATAAACTGAGAAACTGAGATGGACCAGTATTTTTCTGACTTGCCAGGGGAGTAGGAGAAGACATGGACATTTGCTTCAACAGCCAGGCACTGCATTTTGCAGGAGAAACAAACAGATATAAGCTTCAAGAGCACCTGAACACACTTCTAAGATACACACAGGCAAAGATTTTCAAGATGACTCCATCTTGGATGAACTGAAAACATACAGACTCCATTTCACACACACAGACAACTCACCAGGAACAAAACAAGGTCTCACATGACCGTTGTCTTATTTTGTCCACTTCTGCTTTCATTGCCTTCACATTTGTCAACATTGCAGTCAATTGTGTAGCTAGCTGCATCCACAACTCATCCTTATTCCGCATCCTGCATCCAGGAGGCAGTTGCTCAATTGTTACTGGAGACAAGTATTTTAGCTCTGAGGGAATCAGGTCAGGTATTCCCGTAAAAACATTTCCCATTTCAGGTCCTGAACTCTGAAGAATGTTTGTTTTGGCATCTGTCTTTTCACTGTCACTGCACTTTGTTAACTCTTCTTTTGGGCAGCACTGTATAAACCAAGACAGCTCCTCAAGAACCATCACACACTGCATGGAAAGCTGCTGCAGCTTGTCAGTCCAGTGTTGAATACTGCCTTGAGGAGGAAATGCTACATTATATTCTCTGTCAGCAGTCAACCTAGAATCTATTTCTTGTATACAACTCAGGAGGCTCCTAGTCAAGAAGAAAGTAAGAAAAAAAGTTACAATCACTGAGTTTTATGTCACATTTCCCTTTTAACAGCTAAATCTTCAGACTAAATTCATAAAAGATCTAGCCAATATGGAATTATGGAATCAGTGGAAGTCAAACTTCTTTTCTTTTTCTAGAAAAAGCTTTGTTTAATTCGTGAATTTAACTCAGTATTGCTTATATTTGAGAACAATATATATATTTGAGAACAATCCCTGGAAACAGGGATTTCTGACCATCTTTTCAATCCATCCTTAAATTCCTGGCCTGACAGTCAAATATTGTTTGTTTTCCTCCATTAATAAAAGCAAATTAGATTCTGATACACCTTCATTCTCTGAAGTGCTCTGTAACAGTCAGCTCATAACAAACAATCCGAGTTGCAATGAAAGTCACAGCAATGCAGACAAGTGTTTCTTTATTCCTGCAACTGTGAAGTTGAGGACTTTATGTTTTGGGCTTCTGATTGGTTGGTTGTGGGGTTGTTTGTGGGTTTTTTGCTTGTTTTTCCAAGCAAAAAAAAGGCTTGTTTTTGCATCAGGAGTCTTCAGTTTAGATGTCTTTCCCTGTACAAAGGAAATTGCTCCTGACCTAACTTCAAAAAGTTCTATGGATTACATTAGTGATGAACACAAGTCTGTAGAACAGTGGAGTTTGCACTGAAACTGATGAGTCAAGCAATGGAGTGAAAAAAAAAAATCACACTAAAAAAGATTTCTATATTCTTTTCCTTTTACAGTTTTGACACAAGATCTAGCACCTCCCACCTCTTCAGAGTTTTTCATTGTAAGTTGTTGAGGTTTTGTTCATTTTGGCTAGAAGTGCCATCCAAATAATTCATTTGCTCGAGATCAAACCAACAACTTGAACATAGCCAAAATTAACTTAGGACAATAGCAATCTATAGGTTTAATGGTTTAACTGTAATTATGTCATGGTCTTCATGTGTGTCTAATCTGTTTTCCCAACTACTGGCTGCAATGGCAGGATGAACAATACCTAACCCCTCCACTGCCCCAAACGTTTTCTATCTAGGGTTGAACGAGGAGAGAAGAGAAATGGGGAAGTAAGGGGCAAGAATTTTATTTTCTTTTACTTTACTTTCCATCTTTCTTGAACTGACGTGCTTACTGTCAAACTCCTTCCCAATGTTTAAATGTTGGATAATCCAAAATACCTCAGTGAGATCCACTGTTCTGTCAATGTAGTCAGAGATCGTCTCTGCCTGACAAGCACCTGCATGAGGTGTGCAGTGAACCCTTTGCATCGCTCAATGCTACCTAGTCCAATATCCTGAAGAAAACATATGCAGAAGAAGTGGGAGGGAACAGTTAGATGAATAAGCAGACAACAACATTCTCTGCACCTCCATTTCATTACACTGAGCAGGTTGAAGGATTATGGTTTAATTGAATAAGTCTTAAAATGCAGACAACAATCACTGTTATTACAGTTTCCTCATGTTAATCTTTCCTGCATCTCTTATACATGCTGCTCTCAAATTTGATCTTCAGGTAGCTTCTGCAACAATAGTGATACTACACTGCTCTTCCCCCTGCAGCAATTCTTATCAGGAATTTGGTTCCGATAGTAAAGCTACCTTACATAAACTATGATGAAAATCTAAAGAGATAACAATCTAAAGGTTTTACATACATGACCATTGCTAAAACCACTGCCACAACTTTTTTTTGCCAGATTTACTGCCAATTGCTTTCACTTGTTTCATTAGGAGGGATCCCATTTTAAAGTTTAGAATAAATATTCACAACAGAACAGAACGGATCACAGCTACGTTCCATTATTTATGGCCATTATCAGCTTTGATGTTTGATAGGACCAAGTTGTAAAAACAAGGGGCAAAGCACAATGAGAAGATCATCTGGAAAAGAAGCTTTTTCCCTAGAATATAGGAAAAGTGGTACTGATTTGGCAAAGCTCGTTTGTTCCTTCTTTTGATTTTAGACCAATTTTTAAGCAAGGGAATATATTGGTACTTTTTGTGTTAATACACAGGGTCCAATTATGTCAAATTATAAATCTCAACAGACTTTTTTTCCGTAAGCACCAACTAATCATAGCTTTTTTCCTAACATTCATCTGATTCATCATTTTGGAGTTCCCTTCATGAACAAAAAGTAGCAGTTCAGTATCTGCTGCGACAAATTTGTACATTGAACAGATCACTGACCTAATTAACAAAACTGGTGTCATTCACTCATAAACCAACAGGTTTAAAAATGCTGTAGAATCATAGAATCATAGAATCATAGAATAGTTAGGGTTGGAAAGGACCATAAGATCATCTAGTTCCAACCCCCCTGCCATAAGCAGGGACACCTCACACTAAACCATGCCATGCAAGGTTTCGTCCAACCTGGCCTTGAACGCTGCCAGGGATGTACCAAAATATCATACTTTGTGCCCTATTACAGCATTATCTCACATCACCTTTTTGCTATGAAAAAAATCCAGTCCAAGGTGGTAAAATAAAGTTAGCAGAAATAGGATTTCTATTTTTCCTGCAGTGTTTTTACCTTGGCAGGTGCTAGCAATGCTGTCTGAAGCCTAGAGTGGCGTGCAAGTGACCGATAGAAGTACTTCTGGCATCCATCCCAGGCAGAAGAAATCTCTGTCAGCAGCCTGATAGAGCACAAGAAAGTCTGATATTAGAGAGCTGTATCATTTCAGTACCTCAGCTTACAGGAACTACCAGGTCAGCTCTTCAACCCAACACATTTGCTTAGGATTTGTTATTTTGCAAACACACCAATCTTGTAGGTTTTGATTTTCTCCACAAGTATTCTAGTCTTAAGAAAATGTTTGATATTTAAAATAAACTAAGCAAACACTAAACAATAGCGGCAAAATCTCTTATCTTTGAATATCATTCAATACTTGAATAGTGATTTTTTTTTTTTTTTTCTTCTCCCTATGCAGCTAAATCCAGCTTGACAGGGAGCCTTTACGTTGGCCTTGCTGAAAGATTGTATAAACTAAACCCTTACATCTGAGTAAGACAATAAGCAGCACGTCTCAATGACAAAAATCACTTGCTTCCAGAAAAGTAACATGGAAACATATGAACAAACGTCTTTTCTATAGGTAAGTTTCTTAGAAATGCCGACTTTGAAATCTATGTATTTTCTCCTGAAATATCCCATTACTCAATGAAAATGAAACATTGAAGTAATCCTGTAAATTACAATTTATCTTTAATAAAATATCAGCAGTCTACTTTCTAATACAATGCTAGCAAAGCATGCCAGGCAAAGCTGGAAAGTAGAAGGCTAACTGAAACCTAGTTCACAGAAACAATGAAACTGAGGGTAAAGCTGTCAAAAGTGAAAATTAAAATCAAAAAACAAATAAATGAAAACCCTCAAAACAACCAAACGTTTGCTCAGTTGGACATGCTCCTATAGTATGTAAAGGATTTTCAAACAGAGAAGTAATGGGAGGAAGGGAAAGGAATGCAAGGGTATATGTAAAATCCTAAATGAATCACAGTCCAGAAATTCCAGTCGAAATCCACATGCAATAAATTCCATATATTATAGCTGCAATTCATACAACCTAAAATACTGTGTACATACGTGGCATCCAGTTCATGTGTACGATTTACTACACCTAACGCACTATTCAAGTCCAGTGGATGGAGGTAGAGCATTTCATGATAATCTTTTGAACGGGACCAAGACAGACCTTTCCGGTATGACAAACCTGGAATGACATTTGAACACAACATCTGTTTATGCATAAAATTCTTTTATATGAAAAATGTCACTCATACAGTTGGCATTAAGATACAAAAACATCTGATGTAATCTTTTTCCTGATGCTGTCTGATTTTGACAAGTCTCTGAACATGCTGCAAGTTTTGTAATGTAAGAACACATCGTAGTTAACTACCTTTAGCTGAACACAGCTGAAATAAGACAAACATAGACCTGTGTGTATAAATGAGGTTGGTGGCAGTGGCCAAGAGGTAAAACAAAAAGCCTTGAACCTTTCTCAGGCTATAGCCTGAGAAAGTTACAGCTACGTACTTTTAAAACTCTTTCTAAAATAGCTCTCCTATTTTAGCTATTTTTAAAACTGGATTAAACAGCTCATTTCTTTCAAGGCAATTAGAATACTCCTTTCAATGCATCCTGAAGGTAAGCTGAGCCTGTAAGAAATGCTCATTAGCTATTTAGATTATGTTGCCACTTTTCCAAATAAAATGGAGAGCAAGTCTTAACAGCAACAGTTTTCACTGCTTCTCATCATCCTTTACATAGAGCTGAGCTAGGAATTACCACCTCATTTTTAAGACATAAAAAGGCTAATGAAAAAGGAAGGTAAAGGTGTCACCTGAAACCAAAGACAGCCCAGTAAAGAATTCAAATCCCATTGTTAATTAAATAATCAAAGAACGTCAGTCCTTCAGCACAAACTTCACAGGGCAGCAATAACAGCTAATTCCTTTGGCACCAGTGAGTGGAAATACACAGGAAAAGTGTATGTACTGGAAACTTCCCACTTAGATTCACCTGTCTTTGCAGTCGTCTAAATAAAGAAGGAACTTAATATTCTGGGAACTACTCAGTACACATCAACTCATTTAAGTATCATACACTGCAAGCACTCAAAACTACACCTGTAGCCTCCTCACCCTCCCAGAAAGCATTTAGGATGTTTATGTTTTCATTCACTTTCCAAGTCCAACACTATTTAACTTTTTATCAAAATCATGCCTTCTTGAAACCCTTAACTTCATATTTCCAAAGGGGAAACACGAGGAACAGAAATCTCTCTCTTCCCCTTCCTCTTCCCTCTCTCTCTCCCCCTCAAGAAGTTCTTAGGATCACTGCAGGCCAGAGGCTACGGCTTCCAAGAGAAGTACCAAAACACTAAACTCCATTCCAAGTAGAAGTGTGTGTGTGGGGGGAGGGTTGTGGAACAGGAGAAAGCAAAGTTACCTGAATTTCTATTCCTACCTATGACTTACAAGAATGCTGTCAAACAACTGTTTATTTAACAAGACTGCTTACTTCTGCTGGTTTCTGAACTGCTCACTGAGCAAGAACAGTTGATGAGTAATTTAATGTAACACCAAAGTAAAAGACAACCATTAATAATTTGGGTAGGTCCTTTACCTTAAGACTAGCAAGGGGAAGCAATGGAGAATGGGCTGCTGATAACAATTCCCCATTAATAGACAATGACGTCTCCATGGCTCAACCATGTCTCTGCCAATCTCATCTCTACCAGTCTGTCAATCACTGGGAAATGGGCACTCATTCTAATCAGCTAAGATAAACTCAGTTCTGGATCAGAGAATGTTTACAAGATAATTGGCTTCTTTCTTGTTTCTAAAAGCTGGGCAGTGACTCTGGACTGGAGATAAAGCAGATTTCTGTTTCAGAAAAGTTACTGTTGAACTCTCATGGAGTGTAAGAAAAAAAAAAGAAGGTATTTGAAAGGCCCACACACTAGGCCTCAGTCAACAGATGAAGAGAGAGACTTCACTGCTTCTACGTATTAGTGGCTCAATGACTTCAAGAACACAGTATTATGGTGGGTTTAGATGTATGAGAAAAATCAGTAAAATACTTACGAACTTTGTACTGTTAAACCAAGCACATTTTAGCCAAAGCTCACCTGTTTTAGCAAGGCTTTTGAAGAGATCTGACAAAGCCCGTTGCTTTTGCATCTGAATATGCTTTGCCTCCGATTTCTGCTTCTCCTTAGTTGCTGTCTGATCAAATGTCAAATTTTGCAGTTCAGCTACAGAAACAATGATACCACCTGTACAAAAGACAGCACGGAAAGGTAAGAGATGTGAAAATTAAACGTATACAAAGCAGCCAGGGAAAGGCAGTCCAGGAAGGGAACTATGTATCTACACTTTCTCTTGATCTCCTGCATTTATGTTATAGAGGACAATTAGGGTATGGAAGTCACAAGATCACTTAACCTGTGAACTGGTCAAGATTTTCCACCAGGCTTAAGAATGAATTATTTTCTGTAACTGTTGTACACATTTTCTTCATTTTTTTAGTAAGCTTAGGCAGACGGTACTGCAGAGATTCTGCATGGAATATAATGCCATCCGGGCATCCTTCTGGGAGGGCCTTCTGAGAAAAATAAATAGAAAGAAGATTACACACACATGCCAAAAGCTGTGTTGTTTAACCATCAAGAGAAAACATTGCAAAAACAAGGGCAAAGTTCTCCATTCATCTGAAACCACAAAACATACAGTTCGGCACCAGCATTTAAGAAAATCACAGTACATGTATGTCAGGCATATATCAGTTTTGAAAACAGCCAAACAAATGGAAAATGCTATGATCTCACTCTTTTGGGTGTTTGTTTTATTACTGCTTCAGGTCAGCTTCTTCAGCCTTCCAAGCTCAAAGTCTCATTAACCTAAATCACCAATACCCTCAGGGCACTGGATAAGGATATCACTTACTTTGCAGTAATTTAATTGCACTGCTAAACAACAAAATCAGTATGCAAATAGAAATTATTAAGTAACAGAACTAATCCCCCAGCATGTCCAAAACTAATCCCCAGGGTCTGCTCAATTTAGGATCGCATGCATCTTGTTTAAGGAATGAAGACATGAAACTGCAACAAGTGAAATGGATAACTATCAGTAACAGGCTTACAAACAAACAAACCAACCACCAACCAAGCTCACAACAGAACACATTAGACTTTCATCAGGTTTCTGCCTCTTCACTCTACCCTCCTGACTGTCACAAGACAAAAGCAAGATCGGCCACCCTCCTGGTCTGAAGAAACTGAACAAAGCCTTGGAAGCCAAGAGTAACTGAGCTATTTCCCACTCACCCCAACTTATGATGAGTTACGATTTTCTCCTTGCATCTTATTAATAAAAAATGAAATGGAAATTAGCAGGAATCTTTTTTGGGAAGAAAATGCTTGACTTCCTCTCTAAGCTGGAAAATTTTAAGAGACAGACTGAAATGTGTGGCACAGGGAGTAGGATTAACCATGTACCAGCTAGTCCAAAGTAAATGTACATTGTACACAAGCTGCATCAGCCAACAGGAAACACAGGACAATGCAATGCGTTCCCCTTTCAGAATTCAGGCTTAAAGTAATTTTATAGATGCACAAACCTGATAGCTACACAATCATTTGTCTTGGTCCTTGGTTAGAAGAAAAAGGGTAGTAATAACTTCAACACCCAGTCCATATCACTGTACTACCAAGGAAGGAACTAATTGCTGCAGACAGTATGCAAGCAAATGTGTAACTGCCATCATCTCTATATTAGAGCACAGATACTGTGCCAAATCGATACAGAACACGCTTGTCTTTCCATGCTGCATTTCCACCCATCTGCAGTGTTTCATAACACTGAACACAAGACAAACCAAAAAGTTGATGATACACTCAGATTTGACACTTACATAAGACTTTTCTGCATAAATCAGTGAAAAGCAACATACAGATGAGAATAGAGGAAATATCCATCCAACACTTAGAATAAAGAATACAGTCACCTTGGCAGTATCTGTTCTAGCAGACAGAATTTTTCTTAATGTGTTGTTTAGCCTCTGAACTTTGGTCTCTATGTTCTCAGATTCTTCCTCCTTTTGCAAGCAGTCCAGCTGCTCTTCCTTACCAATTTCCACCAAGGCAGGTCGACATGACTCACTCAGAACAACTTCAAACTTCTTCATGAATTTAAAGAGGGTCCTAAATACCAAAGGAAAGCAAAAATGTCACCAGGTTTTACAATCCTGGAAATCTCTCAGCTGCTGGAAAGAAACGTTTCCACTGTGTTATGAGCAGAGGAAACATTCTTGCATTAAAATCTAGCATCACAGAGAAATCATCCAGAAGGAAGGTCCCAAATAAGGGACTTAATTTCACGCTCTGAGTTACCTGCGTATTTTTTCAACTGACTGTTTTACAGCCCAAAAGCTGACATCATTCCACTTTGATATCTTCACAAAGTCCTATTAGGAAAATAAATAATCAGTGCAATGAAGTATTTCAGTATCAAAGTTCATCTTTAAAGCCGATCAGCTATGATGATCTGGCAGTCTTAAAAAGGCAAGACATTTTAATAGGTGAGCAAATTATTACATAGGCATCTTTGCCTATTAATATGTGTTTATGTTGCACAGCCAAATGCTGTGAAATCCAAAGGGGCTTCATTACTGCATAGAAAACTCCACGGCTGAATGGGACTGATCAAACATCAGAGACTTTAACCAACCCCCAACCTCAAAAGCAAATTCTTGCCAAAGAGAATGTGTAGTATGGATTTCTGGGGAGCTATTATATACAAATTCAAATAATACCTGCTCTGCTGTTCCTTTGATTAGATCAATATATTGTTTGAGTGAAGTTTTCTTTTACCTTAAGTTCCTTTTCTATAGGTTGACGAAGTTCAGTGATTCTGGCCTGAACACACTCCGAAAACTGCTTATAATAATTGTATAGGTTCCACAGGATGCTGCACAGAATGTCTAAAAATGACAGACAGTAACAAGCTTCTTTTTAAAATAGGATATTTTTCAGTATCCACAATTTTTTTTTGTAATTATGAAGCTTAGCAACACCAAAAGTTGGGGTAAACTGATTGACACTATTCAAACAACTGAAAAACAGCAGCATAGGCTTGTGTTGTATTTATCAGCTTAGTGATCTCTTTGGAAAATCATGAATAGCTGATTATCAGGTTGTTGTAAAGAAGACTCAACACATGCAATGCTAAGAACTTACCCTTTTCTGCTACTTGAGGCATCAGCAAGACATGGCAGTGGAAAACCAGTAGTGCTTGGAGTCGTGCATGAAACTCTCCCAGCGTAGATCCTTCAATGAAAGCTTGTAGTGTGCTGACCAGTGTTTTCAGATCCATTTGCTCTGTTCCTGAATATTGCACCAGAAGTTTTGCAAGGAAAGTGGGAAAAAACCAAAATCAAAAACCAAACCAACAAACCAAAAACCAACCAAACCCAAATCAATGGCAAACCAACAAACCTCTACATGAAAATTGTTCTGTGCTCCTTGCAAACTTCCAACTAAGTATCAGGTCTCTACTAGGAAAGGTTCAAAACAAAACAGAAAAGGGGCAGGGTGGGGAACAATTCTAATTTAATAAGTCAAATCAACAAACACTGTAAAAAAAGAGAAAGGACAAGAGGCTGCAGTAAGATAGTGACCAAGCTGAACAGCTACATGTCCAGTTTCAGAGTGGATCCAGTATTTAAAGACTACTTAGTCTCTGTGAACAAATGGCTTTTTTCAGTTATGATGAACCACACTACGTATTAGTCATTGCCAGTTCCTTAATTTCTCAAATCATGAAAATAGAAATAGATCTTAGAAGAATCTGGTGGAGAATACAGTGTCTTTAGAGCACTAACTATGGAAGAAGCCAAGCTGTCTATTTGGAGATGTAAAATAACCCAAGGATCTGAAACTCATGAAGTGCATTAATTAGCCATGAGATTGGAAGAACTCTGCCTAATGCCAGAGAATGTCACTTTCACCTTTAGTTTCACTGAGTTTTGGAGAGGCAAAGGACCCAGAGCTATATTCTTTCCTCTGTATTACGTAACATAAACACGTGCAGAGAGATTTAATCAGAACATGTACCAAACCATACTTACTGTAAGAATTCTTTAGGCTTTATACAGAATGTTAAAAGCTGTTCAGACAGAATATGAATTATGCCTTTTCCAGTTGCAGATGGAGGCCTCCTACCCTCCAAATATGTTTGAAACATTTATATGTGCATGACATACGCAGTTCTACTTTCTTTTAGATGCTTTTTATAGAAATCTTTTTTAATTTACACCACCTACAATGTTGGCTTTATGAGAAACACAGGTGGCTCCAGAAATAAATACCAAGCCCTGAAGTTTACTCTGTATGGAAGACACTATACTGTCATGGAATTTAATGTAAGGCAAGGAGAATTTATTGTAGGGCAAGAACTACACCTGGAAGTGCACTGTCAAACTCTGGCATTTAGGACCTTAATTATGCATCCCTCGTAATTGCTGGAACTCCATCATACATTCATATGAAACCAGCACTTACCTTCTGTGTTTGCCTCTGTCTGCTCTTGAACATACTTCTCAATCATCTGATAGATGGAGAACCAGTGCTTTGTGGATTTCTCAACATGTTGCTTCATTATATTGTCCAAACTTACCGACCAGCAACTGGAAACAATAAAGGAAGGGAGAGAAGAAAAAAATAAAGCAAAAACATTGTGGGTAGTTTGGGCTCCAAAACATCATAACCTTTATTCTCTGTTTCTGCTAAACTAATGGAAAATTTTACAAGGTGGAATAATCTGCAGGTATGCTTAATATACACAGCTAATTCTTGAGGACCACTGCTTTGCCACTATTATTAAATATGAGAGAAGTGTGGGAGCTAGGGATGGTAAAAACAAAAACAAACAGAGCCAAGTTCAGAAGTTTCTTTTTCATGAAACTTGAGGCAGACTTGTGGAAATCCTGATCCTGGTATACTGTGGGATAAAACTTTTACATGGTTTTAACAGGAGACTAAACAATAACTTTTAAGGGAAAATTAATGGGGGTTGTTAAGATAAAACACTGCAGAGCTCAGTAAATCCTGGGATGAAAACAGGAGAACACTCAGAAAATACTAGGATCGAGTACTGTAGCTACCTGTTCTGATTCTAGCCCTCCTGAGGCATATACATAGGGTCACCATGGGCTGGACATGCTCATTCAGAGCCAGGGCAGTTGATAACACTGCTACTAGGACAGCCGCCCACACAGGAAACACACTGGAACACAGTGAAGCATGTTCCATGACTAAGGCAATTATGCATTAGAATGTGTTTCTGTATGGAGACAGAGGTTTACAGTATCTAAGAAAAAGCAGCAGGGAAGGACAGTTCTTACTTCAACTCCAGTCTACGCCACTGAATAATCAGTTGTGTGACCAAATCAAGGTGCTTCCGCAAGGACAAAGCTCGACTAGCATTTTCCTCCCAGTCCTGAAAAACAAAAAGGAAGTTCACCTCTGTACAAAGCCAGAAATCAGTCTTTGCATGGCAAGGCTCATGCAGTATTCTGGATTACATTCCTACTCCTTAAACTGATGGCATGGATCAAGTTCACTTCCCCAAATCCTGCCACGCAGACAGTTTTCAGTTGTTTTTATTGTGGTACCAATATGAATAGGAAGTATAAAAGAGAAAACTAAGTTTCGCTTAGCTCTCTTCTCACCTGTGCCTTTGCAAGAAGAATTTCCAAGCCATTCAGGAACTTCGAGAGAGGACTAGAGAGTGGAAAACTCCAGATTCTGTCCATCACAACTAACAGCTGCAGAATGAAAAACAAGTATTCAACCTATAGTAACTGATCTTTAACAGAAGCAGTCATGAAGTTCAGCTAATTTGTATTAGCATAACCCTCCCCTGCAGGAGATAAGACTATATATATATATATATATATATTTCTTTAATTTTAAACTGCTTCCTTGTTTTAGTATAAGTTTGCTAGTTCAGCGAAGGCAAACGCACTCAGGGAAATTAGCACAAATGATCTAATACAGAGTTTCAATTGATTCCGAGTTTCTGCATTAGTCTAAGGAATATAACCTGAGGGCCACACAAGCCCCATAAATGGGACTCAAGATATCTATTTTAAAGCACAATGAAAAAATTTCGGGAAGAAAACATCCAGAAGAACAAACAGCAAAATACCTCAGGAATCTTTCAGGTATAAGTAGAATGAAGGGTGCTTAATGCTGTAAGATCGGAGCAGGCAATGAATATCACTTAACATTTCATAACTCAAATAGAACAGTTAATAATACCTAATGACTTCAAAATACATTCATAAGTAATACACACAACATTTAGGCAAGTGTATATGTACACGTCTACATATATTTACACACAAATGAAATACTAAAATGTTCCACTTTCCCCCAAACACTTGCTGAGGTCTTTCTACCTGCACAAGTACTGGATGCTCTGGCCATTCCTGAAGTAGCCTATTTACTTCCTTAGCAAAGCTATCAAGTACAGGCTGGCACTGTCGGACTTGCTGAATATTAGGATGCTGGTAGAAGTCATATGGACCATCTTGATGCAGCACAAGATCTGAAGTTAGTTCCTCAAAAAAGGTATTGTGAAGAAGAGTGCTAGCTAGAAGTTGGCTTCCCAAAAGAGTATCATTCATTTCAGCACCTAGAAAGCAAAAAAAGGAAGACATTACACGTACTATCAGTTGAACAGATGTGAGGGTTTTTTTTCCTGTATCCCAAGCCTCAGCATGTTATGTATTACAAGGACATAACAGTATGCCAGACATAAGCAATGAGATGGGAGTATGGAACAAAGAGACACACTTAAAAGTTAAAATTCCCTATTTTATCAAATTTTTGTATAAAAGTAAAATCAGCATCCTAAGGGTGGGCTGTGATCCTATCAGAAGACTACAGGTCCTCTGTGTATAAATTCACATCGAGGAAAATTACAACAGAATTAGTAGCAAGGCTCTGTGAAAAAGTCATCCAACACATGCACAAAAAAAATAAAACCATAGATATTACACCTCAGGTATGAACATAAACATAAGCTACTGTAGAAACAACAGACATTATCTGCTTTTTCTTAACTGCACAAATATACATTATTAGATTAGAACTGAAGTATAGCTCTGCTTTGAGAAGTTATGATCTTGATGTGTAAATCATTATTATAACAATGTTGGAGACATCAAATGTGACAAAGTTCAGAGAAAAAAAAAAACCTAATTTTTTAATTATAGAAGCTCCATTTAAACTAATTCTTCTATGAACTTAATTGCAAATTTTACTTCTGGGAAATTTGTGCAAGTACATCATCTTCCACAGGATTATGCAGATCCAAGTGGTTAAAACGTTTGTAGCAGATTATTCAATTTATTCTTAAACTGTGTTTGTCTAATATATTAACAAATGGCATTTAAAAAAATCCATAAAAGAATAAAAATCAAAGCATTCCACTGAGACAATTCTGAACACGGGGCAAATTCTTTAGGAAAATGAAATCTGGTTTTATGCACTTTTCCCATAAAGGCCTGTTTCATGACCTGCAATATGATCAATTTGAAACAATTCATTACAAAGCTAAACCTGCACATCTGAAATATTGCTAGCAATCTTACCAATTAAAGGATAGAATTGTGACACCAGGCATGCACCAGTCTGATAGCAGGAAATAAATGCACTGAAATAATGTTTGGCTTGATGAGAAGGCAGACTCTGTTGATACCACAGGGATCGAGCAAAGTTTAAGCACAACTTTTGATGAACCATCATTACAGTTTGCATAGAGCTCTTGGACAAAAGGGCTCTATCAACTTCCAGCTGGTCTTCCAACGGATCTTCAGTTTCCATTTTTTCTTCGAGGCTTGGTTGAGCTGTGATATCTTCAAAGTCCTGTAAATGATGTGAGAATAAAAGTCAATTATACTTTCTTCCTTCAATGTCTCCCCTCACCATCAACACAATGACACACAACTTTCTCATGGCTTTCTGTACTGCACAACACTGCTTGGTGAAGCCACACTTCAAAAGGTGTTCAGTTAACACAGGACAGTTAATACTGAAAAAACCCTCAGTTTTATTTAATCAACTTTAAAGTTGATTAAATAGTTTAAGGAGATCAGCCCTCTTCACATGTAATAAACCCCCAAACGACCCTACTTGCTAAAATGAATCAAATTCCAGAATTTTACAACAAATAATTAATGATATTGTCATTCAGTTATGGAATTTGGGATTATTCAGGCAAACCACAGTACAGTTCAAGTCTGGAAATTAATTTCAATACCTTCCTACAACTAGAAGGCAGAGTAAACTAAAACCACAGTACTTGATACTGTTCTACCAAAATCTACCCCACATTTTTCTTCTGGCTGAAGGAAAACCCGTCTCGTCTCATCTCATTTTACTTAAAGCATATATTTTCAGGAGGTACTACAGACATAATTTTGGGGTTTCTTTCCAGAGTGACAGTTGTTACCTTTTCATGAAGAGGAAATCTCCTCCTGAACTCTTTTTCTTCCTCCTCTTCCTCCGTCAATCCTTTCCCATGACTTTTACTTCTGTATCTGTACAAACTGTGTTCCATTGCTTCCCGCTCTTGGGCACGGCGTTCCTGTTCATCCCATTCATTTACAATTGCCTAAGGAAACACAATGCATCACGTTTTTATACAAAATCACCTCAGATTTCATCAAAGGGGCAGCACATATCTCGTTTGGCTCTTTCCTCCTCTACAACAGTGTAAATCAGAGCCATCTAACTTGAAGGAAGACTTGTGGCTTATCTTTTTAAGCCAATGAAGAAAAACTGCAGAAAACAGAATGAAACAGAGTGCTTGGCACAAGTTCTAGTCTCTTAATTATTTTGTAAATCAACTCTCTACAAAGTCTGGTTTTGGTTTGTTTTGCTTTTTTGTGTGTGTGGTTTTGGTCTTTGTTGTGTTTTTATATATATAAACAAAATCTTTGGTAGCCATTACAGGCTATGATGTTACCTGACACAGATGTCTAAAAAGCTGCAGAGATTTCTGGTCCATCTCTCCCCTGAATAGTACATGGCATTGAAGATGCAGCAAAGCACCAAGAAGGAGCTGTTCCAGAGTTGGGCAGGGCTGCTCTACTCCCTCAGATTCTCCTTCAGAATGCTTTAGAGAAAACTTTTTAAGTCCATGAAGGACCTCAACTGAATTGACTGAGCATAAAATTTCTGCATGAGCAAGGTGACTGGGGAAGGCATGGCCAACAGAAGGAAATGCCAACAAAGAAGTGAGGAGGTTGCTGAGATCAACTGGATGCACAAATCTTTTGAGCATTGCATAGACTTCAGAAGCCACTAATCGCATGCCATGTTGCAACTGTAAGATGGCAGCTTGCAGTGGAATGATGGCATCAGGGAACATAGCATAGTCCTCTGCCAGGTGTTTTCTAAACTGATGGTGTGATTGTTGCCAAGATGCTTCCTCATTTAACAGGTTTTGTATTGCCTGGAGCGATTTAGGTCTTTCCCCACGGAGGAACTGCAGAAGGCGGACTGTAAGATCTTGGACTGAAGAAACCCGTGCTATGCTGTTGATGTACTGGTGAGCCTCCTGGTATAAGCAGTCATAGGGTGGAGCTGGAGGCCTGAAGGCCTTTTTTCTGGAAAGACTGTTTATTTGCTCCTTCAACCTTTGCATTCTTTCATACAACAGCCTGTTAAGAAATAACATTGACCAGTTTAAACATACAAACTTATTTCATATAAATATGTTTATATATATCTAACATAACAGATATATAAAAAGATGCACCAGAAATATTCTGCTAGTTTGTATGACACAGCAAATAAGGAAAAAACAGAAAGTGACACCCATACAGCATGTATATGCACTTCTCTTCCCCACTTTGGACTCCTTCCGCCACTTCAACAAACTTTCATGACTTTTTTTGCTTGCTACCTGACAGCTCTGTGAACATTAAGGTAAAACTAGTATTACTGGAAGCAATTGGTAAAACTCAACCATTCAGAACTTGCTTTCAATGAGTATTATTCTCTTTAAGCAATCACACAGAATTATGAGATCCTCTATACATACAACATTGAAATTAAAAACTTCCGTAATAGTGGAAAATAATGAATAGTACTCAGTTTTTATCTCTATGTATATGGAACACCTGGAAACCTGCACAAAGGAGAAGTCTGTCCACTCAAAAGTTCCTCAAGTTCCTCAAGTTCCTCAGATAAAAAAACAAAAGCAGGCAAACAAACAAAAAACCCACAACAAAACAATGGCTATAAATTCTGAATGTCAACAGTGTACTCTATGTGGTAAGACATTTAATTCAACCACAGCACTGCAGGCAAAGGCTATTGCTAAAATATCCTGGAGATTTCTATCAAGTACAATCATTCCAAGAACTCTGCAAAATAGCACTGGCCTCTATTGAAGCCTTGAAGGGTTACAGTGATAGGCACACATCCCATCTTATTTCAATTTGTTAACAACATTGTCACATGCTAATGAAACTACCATAATTTAAGTGTATGGTTTTATTTTCACTTCCCCACATAGCTTTTTAGCAAGATATAAAGGCTGCTGCTTTAATTGTTGTATTTATAGCAGTACAAAGTGTGTACAGGCACTTCCTTAGTCACTGCAGGTGAAGGGAACAGCTTCTGTGTTTTATCACCTCAATATCCGAACTGCTACTTTAAAATCAGCAACCCTTATTTCCATAGAAAACACAAATGCTGTATAGCTGTGGAGAAAAGCTTTGAAGCCCAAGCACCTGAAGATGAAATTTCCAATTCAAAAGAGAACAGCTAATTGTCTGAGATGTTACCTGAGATGGGGATGAATATAGTTGCTGACTGCTTCATCTTCAATACTTTTTCCTGTATGCAGCTGGGATGAGAAATCATTTGTTTTCCATTCACACTCCAGTTGGTGTAACTAAAAAGGAAAGAATAAACCATACTGAAGTTCTGGTATATTGTCTTGGACATTAAAAGAAGTTTTAACGGTACAGTTTGAAAATCATGAGCAAGTATTTGCTCAGGAACACCCAAGCCAAATTCCTCTGCATTGATTTTATACAGTACAGAGGTAAGAGCCAACTCAGCTCCACACTCACCTCTTCTTTTGCATACTTGAGCTTGTAGTCTCTTTTAACAGCTGGATCAAACCTGGTCTGTGGAAGCCACACCTGGATCTGCAGCAAACCAATATTCACCCAGAGGCTTCCTCGCCAAGCTGTCTCTGGTAAATCCTTAAGCCCTTCCCCAAAAAACTGCTGCAAGCAAGTGAGCAGGAGAAACACGAATTCTTTAGGAAGTAACTCCTGATCAATGACACTTTTAAGTATCTTGAGAAGGTACTCATATGCAACAGGATCCTTGACGCAGAGCTTCTCACAGCACTCCAAAAATTCTCCTTGAAGATCCACTGGAATCAGATCTACCAGAGCAGAGAGCTGTCTGCTTAGCACTATTCCCTGTAGTTTAGCATCTGTGTGTCTGGAGGCAAAGGAATGAAAGAAGTTTACACACAGTAAGCAAGCCTGTTATAACACACCTGATTTAAGTAAGATACATGCAAGAGAGGTTTTAATACCTAAAATCTGCTATCGAAGACACAGCCAGGTTGGTCCACACTACTGTGCTGACTTCATGAAGCTGCTGTGCTCTCTCCATCCATTCTCCCAGTGTCACATGGGATGATGACAGAACAGGAAGCCCACTCACATCCCACTGGCTTGTCCTGCTGCTGCTAGTTAGAATTTCAAACAAGCACTTTGAGAAAACGGCTCGGGTCAAAATACCTGGGCCCTAAATTAAGAGATTAAGAGTTAGATTGTTCAGATGTAACTTGCACTGACTATGCTAGAACTTACAGTATTGCTCTAGAAAGCTGCCAAATTATTTAATAAAAGAGTATTCAGCCTAATTATTTGATTAGGTCAGAAGAGACAAACCTTCATAGAACAGTTCATATGGGATTTAGAAAAGTTCTTTTCCTCTGTTGCAGGTAGCGGCCTCCAAGTCAACCAGTAGTCTGGGTCTGTGGTGAAAGTACTGCTCCAAAAAGATGCTAACGCAGCATTAACTAGTTGAGATGACAGAATAGACATTTCTTCATGGGATATCTGAGGAGAGAGAGAGAGAGAGAAACCTAGAGCTGAGAATAAGTTACAGGGCGCAGAAGAGAATCAAGCACATACACCCACAAAAGGTATGATACATTTTTTCAGTAAGGATAGTACAAGATATTCCTCAAGATCCTTTTTAAATTCACATAGTGTTTGCTTGCACCTCTTCTCAAAGAGTAGACCTCCTGAGGTCTGCACTGCCTCCTGTGAAACATGCAGCGTGTATACAGAGCAAGTTTTCAGAAAAAAGCCTCCAGTCTATGACTGTGCAGCCTTTTGTTACAATACCCGAGGTTGCATAAGCATGAAACAGGTAAAACTACCCAATGTTCAGCTCTGAAGCATCTGAAGTGAATTTGATGGTTTACTGAGCTTTGTGGGAAGACAACCACCACTGTATCAGAACTAATATTAACCAATCAGAACTTCTCTGACATACTAAGTGCTCTACAGAAAAAGCATCAAATAACTGGTTTTGTCTACCTGACCTGTGACACAGACCTAAAAAAAACAAACTAACAAATTTAGAGGCACAGGAACAAAGGAAAGTATTTTTCAGCATAAAATTACTTTGAATACATAGATACAAGCAGGCTGACACCTGCCGTTCAATCTCCTGTTTCCATTAGGTCACAGGTGGATGAATGAAACAACACTAAGAAACCAGGCCATACAGAGTCATGTTATTTAAGACTTCACTGTGTTTTATGTATGTTTTAATGTCATGTTTTAATTATGTTTTCTGCATGTTCACAGTTAATAACCTTACTCATTAAAATAAGGAATAATTACTGTCAGTCACAGGTAATAAAACTGCATGTCGAAAGTCTGACACAGATACACCTATTTTGAAGAGTCTGTTGCAAACTTCTGCAAGACTAATTAAACTAAAAATCCGTTCTTACTTTGTTAAGGTGTAACAAGTGCCACAGTCCAGACAGCTGGTGAGAAGCAGACGGAGTCAACTTCAGGGAAAAAGTTATAAGCTGAACTAGATCTGAACATATGCTTAGTTCTTGACTGCAGGTGTCCCTGTAGCAGGTGAAACAAACACAAGTAAGCAGGACACATGAAATAAACCATTTGGATAGTAAACCAAATTGAAAATGCAGGGGAAGTCACAGTAATTAAGGGTCCCTGAAAGGTTAAATAACAGCATTTTAAACACCAAAAAAGAACAAGCCCTCAAAAAACTTGCATCCTTCAACACTGGCAAAATCAGAATTCAACGAGGGGAAGAAGTGGAATCTGCTCTACCTGTAAGCTACATGTTCAGTCAAACATGCAAAACATTTGGGAACAAACTGTCTTCCAGCTTTATAGTTCTTCTGAAAATTAGAACTTGGCTGAATTCAAGAGTGAATCAATGATTTTAGGAGTCTAATTGTACAAAAAATTACTTTCACTAAAATCCATAAATGAAGAGCTCTCTTTTAAGGAATGGCAAAACAGTCAAAAAATACATACACTTGGCCCCTTAAAACAACACTATTGCTTCTTAAATTAAATTAATAATGTTAACTTAAACTATGAGTAGGGGTGTGTAGTTTACACAAAAGGAAGCATGGCTGCTAGTGCACCTTTTCCATCACCAGGTCTAATTCAGTCTTTCTACAACAGCCTCCAGAAATACGGTGATAAACATCTTCATGTTAATTCCTAATATGAAGGACTGTTCTATTTCAGCGAAAGGTAAATATTATGTATTTCCAATAGGAAAATAATATGTACTATTCACTAAACACAAGGTTTTAGTTTTCATCCACCTACAGTCCATTCTACCATTAATAAAGCAATTTCTGGAGTCTAATATGTTTATCCAAGGGGGCTTGGACATGGGCATTCCTGTATGTGCATCAGTGAAGTTAGAAAAGAGAAAACTACTTTCTCAATATGGCACTAAACTACTCTTTTGCTGGTACCTTTTACAGATGGACAAGTGCAATTCTGCATGCAAAGGAGTGACTATATATTTGTATACATAAGTATATATATAAACATATGTATGCACCACATATACCTATACACATACATATATGTAAAATATATGTACACGCATACATAAATTTACATACAGATGTAAAGCACCTTTAAAAAGTTACAGCACTTTAAAGTTATAGCTTTTAGGTAGGGATTCTGAACATCATGAAAAGAATATAGGATTTCCTTCTCCAGCCTTTCTCTCACCTTCTTGTACAGGCCTTGGCCAGATAATCTGCTGTCACTTTGTACAGCCAGAGCACGCTGATGTATTCCATGGCAGGCCACAGCTGAACCCGACTGCAGAGCTGGTTTAAAAAGGCAGGGTCTACCTGGTTGGAGATGGTATCTTCAGTAAACCTTTCTTCTGAATAGCTATATATAACTCCTTCTGCTCTCAGCTGTGAATGTACAGCTTTCAAAAACATCTTTAGTTGACCTGTTTGACAGAGTGCAAGAGACACATAAACTCATGTACTGTATTTCTTGCCAGTGAACATTTCACATCCTTCCGGTCTTAATAAAAAGAACAGAGATGGCAGAAATCATCCTGTTCAAAAGCGTTACCTACCCAGACTAACGTCTTCTAAATGATTTGCTCTAATTATCAGGCCATCAGCTTGCAGCAATGCTTTCTTCATCTTCCATCCAGTAGCAGCAATTTTCAGACAGCACATTTTTTCCTGCCATCTACTTTCTCCAAAGGCCAGTCTTAGTTCCAAGATGTTAAGTGGTTTGCTGAGAACTTTTAACTGAGAAAAACATTCCATGCCCAGTTTATCCTGCAAACATGAAAAGGACAATTTGTTTCAGCAGCTCTAACAAAGCAACAAACAAGATCTGTGACTACAGTCACAGCTAGTATTTAAAATTCACATACACCTGACGGAAATATAAGTATACATAAACTAACTTGCAACAACAACTTAACTATTTTGTAGTCCTACTCAATACAGCAGGAAGAATGAAACTGAAGTAACTGGCTACAATTCCTCCTTGTCAAGCTTTGGGTTTTGTTTTTGATTCCTTCATGAAGAAACTATATAGATTATGCAAACAATATTTCAACAGAGCAACTGACCTAAACTAAGAGCCCTATATAGACAAAATAATAAAACTGCCAGAAGCCACTGTCATTTAAAAGAAACTGCAGTTTACACATGCAACTTGAATATATTTGGATGCCTTGGAAAATCTCCCAAAATACTCAGAAAGCATCAAATGTTTTTCAGAGACCCACAAAGTAACTGTGTATTTTTCAAACAGCTGATATCTTTGACAGATAAGGTCATAAAAACCTAGGTCCCGTTACTAATCACCAACGTGAGCCACCTACATGACTAGTTGTGCCCTGCTTTTAAAAAGGGATTTGCATTGTGCAGAAAAATTTGTTGTGAGATTTTTTTTAAGCTGAATGACACCATTTGATGAAATAACTGAAGAAAAATTCCATTACTGTCAAAGTTAAGAGGCCTTGTCTTGGTAAGTGTCCTGGGTTCAGCAATAGCAGTCAATTTTTCGCCTTCTTAGTAGCTGGTGCAGCACTGTGTTTTGACTCAACTTGGGAACAAAACTGATAACAGGAGTGTTTTTAGTTACTGCTTGAATGTTTTGTTCTGACCAAGGACTTGGTGAGCCTCATGCTCTGCCAGGGAGGAGCGGAGGCCGGGAGGAAGCAGGGACAGGACACCTGACCCAAACTAACCAAAGAGGTATTCCATAGCATAGCACGTCATGCCCAGGATGTAACTGGGAGTGATCTGGAAGGGCTAGTTCTCTCTGGGGTGTTGGAGAAGGGATTCGGTTGGTGGTTGGTGGGGTGTCGTGAGTTATCTGTTGGTGGTTGGTGAGATGCTGTATTCTCTTCCCTTGTTATTTCCTTTATCATTATTATTATTGGTGGTAGCAGTAGTGATTTGTGTTATACCTTAGTTACTAAACTGTTCTTATCTCAACCTGTGGGAATTGCATTCTTTTGATTCTCCTCCCCATCCCTCTGGAAGCAGGGGAGGGCAAGAAAGGGGGGTTGAGTGAGTGAAAGAGCTGTGTGGCTGGGTTTAAACCACGACAGTAAGTCAATAAAGCAGCCCCGTCCTATCCTGTATAAAAGGAAGTACATTATCTAGTCTACATACACATATATTCATTAAATAAGCAAGTGGCATACTGATATTCACAAGTCTCCAGAACAGAGCAAGAAGTAGTTTTTTTATGCTTGGCACCGCCAGATATTAAACGACTGCTATCCATATAAACCATAATTAATAGCAGAAGTGCTATCTGAATAACTGATAGATTTCACACACAAAAAAACCCAAACCAAATCAAAACAACTCCCTCCCCACCACCCCCCATAAAAGGTACATTAAAAAGACAATTTCAGTAGATGTTAATCAATCTGGCAAGTCCAAAGGTATCTATTTTTCCTGGCCTGGAAAGCAAGTGCTGTAAATCTTCATGGTTATTTCAAAGCATATTTGGATATTACTGCAAATACAAGTGTTTTTCTGTAAACAGAGTATCAATACCTTAAAAGGAAGAGGTCTTCCTAGAGACTTCTGTAATATCTTCATATTGGCAGAAATTCCAGTAGGGTTGGCCAAGCAGCTCTGAATGTGCTGAGAAACAGATTGAATTTCCCTGGAAACCCTTGTAGATAAAAAAAAAAACAATCAGAATTTTGAGAAACAAGGCAAAAGGATGCACAAGGAAAGTCCCATCTCTTATCCATCCCCTGAAGGATAAGAATTTTAGATGGTCACTTGGGCAAGCCCAGTGCTAAGAAATCTGTATTTCAGAAATGAACAGCTATTTAATACATTGTAGTTGCATCACTAATGGCACACAATTTGGATGCTAATGCCAAACAATGCTAATTAGCTATAATAGTAAAGAAAACATATAGAGATCTATAAATACTTTATACAATTATTTAACAGAAACACAAATCAAAGCTACTCACTTGTACTCATCTGATCCAACAAGCATCTGAGGAACTCTGTCAATTAGATGCTTCATAACCCAGTGCCAGTGCAGAGACAGAAGTGACAACCCTGGTGAATCCACTGTCAGAGTGTCAGAGACTGCCCAGAACCTGTCACGCCACAGCAAGCAGTATAATATCTAAAAAGAAGTCAAAAAGGTGAGTTTTCTCAATGTTACAGAATACTGTGTACTTCAAGCAAGAGAAAAGCAAAACCACCAACACCTGCATTAAATTCAGATTCACACAAGGCTTTGTGTTTAGTGGTACACAACCAGTACTGAGCTATATGCTCCCTAAAAATACCACGTGGCTCTACTGGCCATGTAATCCCTGCACCAAGTGTACGATGTCATTGTCAGATCTTTTTATGGCTCAAAATCTGCATTCCGCACAGAAGAAGTAAGAAGACAGAGCACAAATATAGCTACTGAAACAAACACAAATATTTGCTTGGCGTCAGGCATATTCTGAATGAATATGCACTGTGGTTTACTTCATGGCTCCTGAAAATAAAAAGTGTTCTGCATGCAATCTCATTTCACTTCCATAAATGTAATACAAAAAGTCCACTCACATCATGCATGTCATCATCATTTAAGGCCACTTGGGTAGACTTCACCCAGTGAAATACAAAGGCATCCCAAAGTTCAAAGAAAGCAGCAAGGTTGACCACAATTGCATGCGGAAGAGAGGTGTAACTTCCTGGATCTGAGGTTTGGGGAAGAGGGAAAGAAAGGGAGAAACACTTAAGTATTTCAGCCACATCACATAACATAAGGATCAATTCCTGATCACTAAGTTCTTGCTATGGTTGGGGGAAAAAGAGCCTGAAAAGATCTAAGAATTGAAGCAATAAAAGTAGACCGTCACTATTTGCACAACTCTATTACCTGTATATATTTAATGTATTAAAAAAAAAAAATCCATGAGGGAAGCACTGATCAATTGCTTCAATGCAACACTTTAACTTCATCACTAAGCTTTTTCCTCTTGTTTCAGGAGCAAAACATCCTACTTACATAAAGCAGATTAGAACAAAAGCACATCTGAAGAACTTGGCTATTCTTACTAGACAAAAGACAAAATGCTATTCAAATTTCTCTCCATCATCATCTTAAAATTTAGATAATTAAAAGAGAAATTATATTCACTTATTACATAGTAAAGGCTGGCCATAAATGCTGTAGCATAAGGTATATCAAATTTGAGAATAATGTGTTACATATCATATTAGTGCTCATCTGGCTGCTGTACATTTACACTATCTTTCTTCACACATTCAAGACACACCATATTTAAATTACACATTTCATAACAGTGCAAATTAGCCATACTTCAAATTGAGCATAGGACCAAAAGGAACAGTGGAAATCAACACACCTTTGCGGAAATCTAGAGACATTTTCAAAACACTGTTTCTTGGCTTCTTGCTGGTAATCAAATTCTTCTCAATGTAGCTTCTTTTTTCTCGGTCAAGAAATAATACTGCCCTGAATGAAAAATAAAGTTTTTAGCAATTCAGTACCATTTTAAAGCCTCTGCCTTATGAGAACGGTGAACTACAATGTGACATTCCATATTTCACTGTATTATGAAACAAGAATCAAGTGCAGCATAACTAGTTGCTTAATATGGTTTCTGTAGAAGCAAGCTTCACGCAGAGCAGGTTCCTGCCCTCAGCAATCACCAGGAGGGAAAAGGTAGTGAGCTACTAAACAGATGCACCTTACCACCTGTAAGATATGTGAGCAGCTGCTCCCTTACACTGTAACAGCAAAATCTGCACTTTTTGCTCTTATTAGCAAATGCAATCCAAATCCAAAAGCAGGACAACTATTTATGACAGAGATTTCACACCACTGCTTCTGCCTCTCTTATGCTTTATTGTAGAGTTCTGCTCTGTCCTTGAAGTATTCCAACCTATATAGAATGCTGGAGCTCTGCTCCCTACATTAAGTGATTGGGTTTAGTTTGCATCTACAGAGAACAGAAGCAAAGAATTTGAATGCTTGTGCAGAACCTCTACTTCGTTATTTTACATCACATCTATTAAAACCTAAAAACACACTTGGCAGATACCACAAGTGTTTGTACAGCACTGATTACAGTCATTGAGCCATCTCCACAGGATTTTTCTGTTACCTACCGATTTGCTACAGACTTTAAAAGGATTAGGAGCTGATCTGTGTGTTCCATTTCTGTATCAAAATTCATTGAATTTCTAATGATATCCAAAAACTGCATATTCCACCTTGGATCCAGAGGCATCACATGTTCATCTGCGAAGGCAGACAAGACAAGACAGGACAACAGCTAAGTACTTTCCTTGATTCCCCTGCCTATGAACATTTGGGAAAGAAAGAAAGAAGCCTAAGAGAACGGAGGGCAGAGACTTAAGTTCTCTCGCTCCAGATATCCAAACAGAAAAGCATTAACTTGACTGCAGATTATGTAAAACAGAACACAAAGTGAACCAGCCAGGGGTCAGAGTACCCAAAAAGACAGCCTGGAAACTGAAGCCAAACTCCCTTTTTCTTCATAGTCCAGGTGAGACATGTAGGACCATGCATAAAGGGTCCAGTGTCACTGTATGCAGCTGTCAATACCCAACAAGCTTGCAAAGGAAATCATAGGCCTGAGCTCCCTATAAACAGTGAGAGAAAATTATAGGTTTCAACATAGATTTCAGATGGACCAACACAATAAATGATGGGAAAAAACAGGATGCCTAAATATCCAGTCAGAAAAGCAGTAGGTGCCTGCATCACTCTTAAGAGCACCACTTAACTCAGCTGTAGGAATACACCTGGGTCACAGATATGCAGTCAGGATTCATAGCCATAGCACTTATACCTAATTTGCATAGGCTGATGTCACAGTTTAAACCCAGCCAGTAACACAGAATGAATACATCTAATTGCCATATTTGCAGTTCTAGACAGCAAGAATGGCTTTATCGTTATTTCTTTAGCAACAAAAGCAATGTAAAGTAAGAACTGAGTCTTTGTTTGGGTACACACATTTCCTACAAATGGTTACAAAGTGTTCACAGAAGCACTGATGTTTTACATCCAATTTTTTCAGAACTACCTGTCAACGTTGGCTGTAGCAACTTGATCATGTTATTGACTCCAGATGAGAGGGAACAGGCATAGAAACTACCAAGGGCTACAGCACCTGCTTCCAGCTGAACCCGCACCAGATCTGTAGTGAACATAGATGTAAAAATCAGAGCATTTAGTACAAATGAATGACTTCAACAGAGCCGGCACAAGCATCCTCAATCTTATCTGTGCATGCATTCTGGACTGCTCTTATTTTGTATTAACTCTGAGAGGTCTTAAAAGCTGCCAGAATATCATGGCCAAAGAGGTAAATCCATTAAACAGTTCTAGTTAAACCAGTAATACTTCATGAATGATATTAAAAATATGGTTTGTAAAAAATCCATGAGTTTATACCTTCAAATCTTCCTCTCAATACATCTACTGTTGATCTTTTCTTTGGTCTCAGTTAAACAAAAAAAGGCATTACCTGTCATTAAAAGTAACTTTCTAGGTAACTTCCAGTTTAGAAACACACCTGTCTGGACAGACAGCAAGATCAAGGGGGAGCAATCCTATTCATCTAGGGACAATGGAGTCTGAGATTTCACACCATACAAGGAAGTGTGTGGATCACTTCCTGAAGTTGTGTTGCCTGAACATTCAGAATAGCATCTCAGCAACACAACTTCAGGAAGCCTCAGTTCTGCAGTTTCCTGGCTTTCTAACTACTTGCATTTTAACACTATATAAACAGAAGGTATTATACTGTTTTTACTACCACTATCAAAAAAAAAAAAAAAAAAA
>NDXB01003348.1:20707-65115 GCA_002631895.1 Agapornis roseicollis | reverse complement strand
ATAAACTGTTTTTACAACCACAAACAAAAAAAAAAAAAAAAAAAGAAGTTAGTGAAGAGAAAGGCATATTTGCTTACATAGACCAAGAGGTATCCAAAAAGCACTGTAATTCAGAAGCAGAATAAGTTAAATGCATGCTTGAATAATAAAAGGCAATGCTTAGCCTAAAGTTTCCTGTTCTCCCTAATATGCGTAACTTGGTTTTGCCTCTCCCTGAAGCTTCAATGCCCTTGATTTAGTGTGGATAGTTGAGAACTTTTATATCGGATCACATTAATGGTCTGAATGTTTTCACAGAAGACTTACGATTGTGAAAATATAATGAATCATCCCTTAGGCAAAAGAGAAAGTTAAATGATTACATACCAAGCACCTCTGGCAGACTTTTGGTTAAGGAGTTAAGCCATTTCACTCTCAGTGACCAATCTTGATTGGTTGCCTTTTCTATGAACAGTTTCACTGAAGCCTGGAGAACTTCCATTTTATCCATCCAGTTTGCATCTATTTCAACAGCACTGAATTTGAGACTCTCCGGATTAGTGGACTGCATAACTTTTTGGAGATCTTGCAGAGTCAGTGGTAATGTCCTGAAACACAAAGAAGTGAAGTCCAGCAATCCTGGGCTCAAACTGTCAGCTCCAAAATAGCATCTCCTCTTTATCCAGCTTTAGTTTCCAACCTCAAATCACTTGTGGTGTCTACTATTAGAAGCTCACCATTGTCAAAAAAATCATGCAGTGACAGAAGTGAATATGCACAGCATTTCACTGAGAAATTATATTTGACTTGTGCACCAGAATGACAAGCAAAGGTGAATTTAAAAAAAAGAGATAGGAGAGGGAGAGATATTGATAAAAAGAAGCCAGCAAAACAGCACAGCACATTGCTATGGTTAACATCATATCTTCGTACTAACATACACAGCTTGATCTTTCACTGGAAGCAAACCACTGTACCTGCCCACAACAGGTCATTAAGCAAAGCAGGAAGGCAGGAAGATTTTGCACCAATGTTGTGAAATTAACAGTTACATTGCAAAAGAAATCATTAAAAGAGTTTTTGCATGTGGCCCCTGCACATGGGACTTCTTTCAGGCAGCTGTGTTTGAGGGAGGAAATTTGGGTTTTTTTCACCTAAAGCTACTGGATTTAAAATAACCAATTAATAATTGTTTACATGAAAGCAAGAAGTACAGAGGATCATTGTGTATTTAAAACCAATTAAGCATTGATTTTTTTTTAAAGCTGAGAAACAAATCGGAGAAAAATATATTTGGGGCTCTTATTACCTTTTTCACCAGTGTTTGCCTTCCCATTTTTTGTTAAATGCCTAGTCCTAACTCAAAATGGGTCAAATGTACTTATTGAATACTGAATAGAGCATTTTGGTCTGAAGAATGAAACAGTAAATAAATTTGCATTTGTAGCAGTTGCCTGGAAAGGTAATAGGAGACTCAGTTACAGTGTGATGACCCCAGTCTCTATCCACACGATTTGCTCAAGATAAACTTTCACGGGGAACAATGACATGCCACCAGTGGTTCACACATATCTTATTTGTTATTAATTAGACAAAAAATGTTCCTTGCCTACCTGCAGTTTTGAAGCTTTAGTCTATTCAAACAATACATTAGGACCTGAGCATCACTCTGGACTGTTGAAAGAAGCGAGTCTTCAGCTGCAAACAGACCTGTAGGTAGGCAGTCTGGCCACAGTCCCATTGCTAGCAAGGAGTCACCCCAAGTTTCATGGGAAGCCAGAGATGAAGCATGCTTTTTAACCAATTCTAACACAGCCTACAATAAACAACCAAAAAGCAGTTTAGAATCACATTCAAGCAAGTATTCAAGCCGCAAAAAAAAGTGCAGCAAACACTTTCGTTACATGCATTTATTGTTAAATTATTATAAACCCAATGTTCTACAAACACTGTATCGCCTACATGATAAATGTGCTAACACATTCCAACTGTAAGTGAAATATCAAACTGTACAGTTTAAAACGGGTAGTGAATACAGTTATCTCCAGATGACAGTGTGCACAGTGTTTCAAGCCATAGATTCATTAGTATTAATATCCCAAAGACTCAGCTGAAGCTGTTAAAAAGCCAAGTAAGCCTCAGAATCTGGCTGGATGTTCTTGGCTTCCTTATGCTGCAAAAGAGTTAGCCACTATCTGCAAAATGCCTGATAAACCCCTTGTTTAGGCATTTCAGAAAGAGAGTATCTCAAACACTAGCTTCATGAAATAGTATTTTTCACATATCTAGATGATGTAGGAAAAGCTTTCAAATACAGGACTTTCACCTGTTGGTTAATCTGCAGTTGTTGTGAGCGGCCATAAACTTCCCAACATGCTCTGTAAAAAGACTTTGCTAATCCAAGGCCTCTTTGTATCTGCTGCACAATTAACACAGCAGCTTTAAGCAAAGGTGACAAAGACAGCACAGAACCTGAAAGACACACAGCATTTAATGTGATATGAATGTTTAGTAATTGTCAGCCCTTTAACCCTCTGAAAACAAACACCACTCTAGACCCTGAGGAAAATCCAAGCCAAATGAATCCTCCTGTGTCCTGAAATTAATGGGTTCTTCCCAAGATTAGTAAGAAAATCTGACAAGACTGTAAATAACAGGTGACCAGTTCAAAATAAGATATCAAGTAGCTGAGATGAATGAAATTCAGTGTCATCTTGCTCCAAAGAACAACTTGAAAAGGCCTTGTGCAACCCCTTTATTTTGCTGATTTTCACTAAGAATATATTGCCTTCTCTATAGGAACTGGGTCAGCATCCAATGTCTCTGCACAAAGCACTCCAGTAACCATCTTTTTATGATTTGGGCCTACTTCCTGAGAACACAAAAAACAATAAAAGCCTACCTGATTATACTTATATGCCTTTACTTATATTAGGACATTACACAATAAAAAAAACAAGCTTTAACATTAAAAAGATAATTCAAATATATGTAATGAGCCCAAGTTGTTAACAAATGCTGAACAGACTTCTTTTACCTGCTATTGCTGCCTTGGTTTCTGAATGCACAGCAATAAGTGCATCACAGACACTATCTCCCACTAAACCCAAACTATGCAGGAGTAACTTCAAATCCAGATTGTCCAATACATTTCCATCATTCTCCCCAGGAATGTATATTTCAATTCCACGATTCCGCATGGCTCTGGATATTTCCCCATGAACAGGATCCATTGAAAGAAAAAGCCTGTTGGATATTAGAATAGTTCAGTTGGAAGTGACCTACAACAATCATCTAGTCCCAACTGCCTTACATTCATAAAGTGTAACTTAGAGCTTTAAACTATCACTTGGGAAACCACCAAATCTGCTCTTCCATAAAGTAAATTCATCTTCATAAATACGGGAACACCAATATCTAGAAACCCAGAGACATGAAATGAATTTAAATAAGAAAACTGTATGAATATTTATACTTTGAAATTAGCCACTGATACATTGCATTATTTTTAACTCAGTCATATATGAGCTATGTCTCTTTTATCTTTTCCTACTTATAAAAAGTCAGACTATGCCTCTGAGCTATGGACTTTTAAAAGTCTTAGCAAGAGCTTCACATAAATCTGTGCTATTTAAAAAACAAAGTATCCAACACCCAAGTAAGTTAATACGATCAGCAGGCATCTATTAAAAGCAATTAAAAACTGCTCCTGAGATACAGTGAAGTGAAAACAGGTTTCTGAAAAGTCCAAGATCTTGTTTCCAATTCTGTTACAGTGAGACAGGGAAGTGCTGAAATCCTAACTTAGAAATGGAGAGTCAAAGCAGAGGTATACTGCTATGAATTTTTCAGTGCAATAGTCTGGGTAGCAACAGGGATAGAAAACCAAGCTTCTTAAGCTCTCTATAGCATGCTCATTACAGTGCAGTTTTCTTTCTTGCCAGACAGACAGTGTCACTACAGTACATGGCAAACTGAACAGCATTTAAAATACCAAAAGACTGGCTCATTGCAGACATTGTTTTTCTAAACCTGCTATTTGGTATCAGGGGGGAGAAAAAAGGCAGAAATGCAAAGTACCTGAAATTTGGATGAGGAGCTATTGTAGGAATTGTGCCATCTATCACACCTCTTTCACTCATGGTAAGAACACCTGCTGGTTCCAGTAAGGCATTCAAGCGGTCCAGCACAGAAGGGCTATGTTCAAAAGAAATTTATATGGTTATAAAAAGGTAACAGTTTGATCCCTTTCTGATTTGAAATCAAAATGGTACCAGTCTTAAGCTAAAACCTGAACAGCTGATTATGTCATAAAGTAACAGGAAAACTATCAACTGCTAAGCTGTTCAAGAAGGAAGACACATCCAGAAAATGTAACTTACTGCTCCCATGAATTGTTATCATACACAAAGATTCAGTAAAGTCAATTAGCAAGGGTCAAGGAATTTAGTCAGTGAAATAAGGCCACAAAGTCTCTTACTTGCAGAAGTTAACATTGTCCATCAGCAGCCAGTCTCCAGACTGCAGGGCCTGAACCAGCATCCCATCCACCCATTCAAACGTGCCATGGCTCTTACAGTCAGCAGCCTGGGCCTGTTGTAGCTTGAAATGCCGGAACTCTTCAACCAGGTGAGCAAACTCTGAAAGAAAGTATGTTTTACATCAACATTATTGAGGTGGCTTCCTGCTCCAGTCAAGACATACCTGTGTCCTGCTCTTCAGGGGAACAAAACAGCAGAGGCTACTCTTCAAGTAGCCTCCCACATTCACGAGAACAGAGCAAGTTTCTTTTCTCCCTGATCAGGTGAAGTCTGATGGATATTAATGCCATATAGAAAAGCAACCCACGCATTACTCTACTCAGCTGATCAATGCGTCAGAGAACAAATGCATTAATAGAGTATCCAAATTCCCTTAGGAATGCATGATAAAAGCTGTACTGCATCATGTGTCAGAATTTCTACCAAGTGTAACTCCACAAAAAATAAACCTGAAGAACTATCAGCAATGTAACTTTTTCAGAAGTTAAGCTGTAGTCAAAGTACGAAGTAGTAGGAAACAACACACAAAAACCTTCAACTTCCCCCAAGCTTTCTCAAGATTTCACTGCAGATTTATATATTCCTCTGATTTTCTTCAGAGGAACATACAGATTTACTTCAAATCTCCAACCATACATACCTGCTTTTGAGTAAGAATTTATTTTGTTGTTTAGTCGCTGGGTAAGTACAAGAATTCCCTCCAGTTTGCTCACTAATTCGGCTGTGACACTTCTACCTCCTTCTCCCAGCGATTTGGGTTTGTAATTCAGGATGAAACTGCTCCAAGCACGCAACACAACTTCAGCATCATCTGCACAAATTTCTGTCAGGAGAAGACTGTCTCTTACTAGCGCGTTCACAATATTCTCCACTTTTTCCAACAGGCGCTGCCACGGCCTATTGATATCAACCTGCAAACATGCCATTGTGGAGTTAGTTCATCCAGAAGACTGGTGCATAAAGGCTCCGTTTATTGTTTAAACACTATGACCACAGTGGACTGGCCACTGTTACATAGGAAGGAGAAATACTGCCATATTACCAAAACATTATTCACCTGTTCAAATCCACCCAGGAGCTCAGTTGTGTCCATTGCACTGTTCATTGCCATGATTTTTAGTCGATGGCCAGTCAGATGGGCCAGCAGCTCAACAAGACTGGTTTTGCCAACAGCTGCCGGGCCCACCAGGATTACCATCCAGCTCATGTGCACGCATTTCATTATGAACTCAAGGGACTGCAGTGAATGATGCAGAAGCAAGAGATTTCTGCTAGGACGAGGAATATAGTTGCCACGAGAAAGAACTGAATAACCGATCTGGAAGGGATGAGAGACACATGGGTGAGTACTCAAAGAGGCAAATGGGAGCTCAGCTGTGCAAGTTGCCACCTTCTCTCTCCACTCACAAAACCTCTTGTCAACAGCTTACCTGAACGTTATATGGAGTGATGTGAAACTCTCTGGTTCCCGTATACACATCAGCCTCCTGGCCAAAAATGTCTCTGAATGTAGATATAACCTAAACCAGTTGAAAGTGCAAAAAACAAAGACTTATCAGTCTTAAGTTCTCCACTGTTCTAAAAGATTTACTTCTAAAGTAGTCTTCCCTCTCAGCCCCACAGCCATGTGATAGTAACTAAGAGTTTAATTACAAGTGCCATTTAATTGAAACTGCAGTAAGCAATTTAAGTGAGTGTATGCTGCTTGCAGCAACTCCTTCATTAACCATGCTTTCCCTTGACTTTAAATACTGTAAGTAATGTTTCTCTTTAACAAAATACTGGGAAAGAAGTCACTCCATAAATTACCTCTTTAATAACACATGAAACTATAAAAATATTACAGGGAGGGGAAAGTAAACCCATGAGAAAACCATTCAGTCACACAATCAGTACATTCAGTTTTACAGTCTGAATGATTTTCAGTTTAATATCATTTTAAATGTTGTGAAGCTAAACAAAAACCAAGGATTTCTAGGCAAGAGAGGGATAAGTGGAGGCAAAGGTAAAATAACAACTGTAGTGAGTGTGTTTTATTAGAGGAACGTTAAGCAGTGAACTTAACAGAATGAGGGGAGCAATCTGACAGGCAGACGAAAGAAGTGACAGATAAAGAAAAGCCAATAAAAGAAACCCAAGCCAGAACAATTTAAAAAAGCTGGCAGGGAAGAGCAGAATCGCAGGACATTATTTTTATGTCTTCTACTGACACAAAGACTTTCTAACCATACCTTTAAGAATCTCTCAATATCACAGTGCTCTCTTTTCTGCTCTGTGTCTTGTCTTTCCTCACAAATAGGCATGCAACCTATGCAACTCCTACGAGAACATTATTATTTAATGCAGAATCACACAAGAATGTGTTGTGTTTCGCTCTGTTTAAGTCCTTCGTTATACTTGCCTTCATTTACACCAGCTGTCTGCTTTTATACTAGTAGGTAATTAACTGATATTAAACTGATACTTTAAATTCAGGGGGAGCAGGTACAAGCGTTAAACTTCAAAACTCCAAGCAAACCTATTTTTCTTTCGTAAGAGGTAAGTAATATCTGTGAGTGAATCGCAAGGCACCTTCAAATCTTCACTTGGATTTCTAGAAATACTTCCTGACAATCCAACGAGCAAGGAAGGAAAATACATGTCTCACCTTTTCTTTGTCTTCCCTGGTTCTCATTCTTTCACCGTATACCAAAAATACATGCTGGCCCGGATCGTAACACCCTGGTGACTGGTCAACAAGCATAAGCTGGCACCAGCGGAAAAGATCACGTAAGTTGAACTCCCAGGGTCCTCCTTTCTGTCCCCACTTTTTTTCAACCATCACTTCTTTGTCAATCTAGAAGAAGTAGCAATTGAAGAAAAGAAATCTTTTATTCCACACATGTGCTGGTCTTCAAACTTTTTCTTTTTTGATTCAATTGAACTTCTGCCCTTGGCACTGCTTACAAGACAGAGGACAACAGAAAAGGTAAGCTGACTCTCCTGAACACATCGGGAACTAAAGCTTGGTTTCATTTGCTCTTCTCTCCTAATACTCTAGCACTCAGCTCAACTTTAATTTCTACTCTTGCACTCTATGAGTAAGATGCTGCCACAAAAGATTTTACATCAGGCTACAGAATAATATTTTCTCTTAATATTACTCCACTTTCGTTTTTGTTTCATGACATTAAGATTAAACACAATTTCAGAAGCATGTGCATAAATAAAATAACAGGACTTGTATCCCACACTTCGTGCAAAATGGCAGCATCTAAGCCACAAAATAGCTGTAAGTTGATGCCCTGCAATTAATGCTAGTTGAAAACCTTCTATGTTAGTAGAATTCTAGAGCATCTCTTAATCCTTTGCCAAGACAAATCATATCAGGAAAGATTTTCTTTCATTTGTCTTAGCGTTCCAGAAGAACGCTACATATCATTCTGCTTCTGTAAAGGCCAGATGCTGCTCACACTAACAACATCCCATAATAAGGAGCAGATTAAAACCTCAAATCAGAAACAGAAATATACATTTCAGATTTTTGTTTGTGTTTCAAGAAAAATCCATGTGTGAAAAAACATTTTCTCAAATCACTTTACCAAGCTACCAAACCATAACTGTTTCCACCTCTTCTAGAACAAAACCTTTTTTTTTGTGTACATGTGTGTATATATACATATATATAAAAGCAATTTAAATATATATAAGCCTTTTTTTTTTGTGTGTGTGTGCGTGTATATATATAAGCCATTTAGATATACATAGAGATATATACATATATATATGCATGGTTTATCTTCTGTGAAATAGCCTTTTCACTATCGAGAATTCAGGTGGGTTTTAGTGGTGTGCTTTACTTTATTCTGCATATACTTCCATCCCTTTTTTTTTTTTTACCCATATGCTTTTATAAAAATGCTTGGAAATACAATATTAGACTTAATATTTTTAATCTTCCTGCATTCTGCCTCCTTATACACAAAAGAAATTAAAATATGCATTTACCTTGTTATTGAATGCAACCATTTTAGCAATAATGCTTTTATCAATAGCAGGGAACAGCGTATTCCCAATAAACTCCATATCTTCTGCTGACAGTGGATCAACATACACCTGTAGAATAAAGAGCATGCCAACTGTTGATATAATCATAAAACTACCAGACAAGATCATGACATAGTTTAAATCAAACAAATAAGCTTACCTGTGTAAATCTATTAAGGAAGGACTTGGGCAGACCCTTTCTTCCACCTCCTTGTCTGTACGGATTCTGGCATCCAAAAATCTTAGTCACCTTGTGCTGTACATGGAAATTCATTCCCAACTCTGGAACATAAATCTCTGCTCTGTGGTCAAAGCATGCATTTAGCCCTTCTAATACAGACTGAGAAGCCAAGTTCAACTGAGGAAAGAAATAAAGATACAATGTTAATGTCCACAGAACTCTTTTGCATAATCTCCAGTTTAACAGTCTGGGATACACAGAAGGTAAAATTCAACTTCTTTGCTGTTCTAGCATATGTCATTACCTCCAGCTAGACTGTTACTACTTTGGAGTAACTAATACTTTTCCTTATGTGCACTATTTGTACTGTATTTCTACCATCATAACAAAACAATTCTCCATTGTAAAATCTGCATGTTCAGGTTGTTTCTTCTGAACGTATGTTCATACATTTGAAATATTCAGAGTGTTTTGTTTGTTTGCTTCTTTTTTAACTGAAAGCAGCACGGGTTATTTAAATATAATGGCTGTTTAAAAGTGGTACCCTTCACAACAGGAAAAACACAGGTATAGAAACAGCTAAAAAAACTTCAAGATTTTGCATTCTGCAATAATTAGAATGCATGTTGTCAAGAAGTGAGCTCAGTGTGAGCATATGCTTGAAAGTACTTGCTACATGGTACATGAACAAATTTGTGGTGGCAGGATAGCTTATACTGGCAAAATGGAACTCTTCTTCAGCTCAATTACATCAGTACGCAAAGAGTGTATTATTCCCAACAAAATGCCTTCTATTTCAGTGAAATTATTTCCATATAAGATCATATGTACAAAACTTCTGTTGGCACTCTTCTAAAAAACTTTCAAACCTAAACCAGATCTACCCTTCATTTTCTGCAGTAATTAAGGTTGGGATTGAATCCTTGGCCTCTTGTCTAAAAGAGATCTAGCCAAAGCTGGTCTTTTACACTACCTCTAAGGACGGCCAACAGGCAGAGAGACTTAGCAGAGGGAGATTAATTTTCTCTTAAGCAGAAATATCACTTTCAGTGTGGCACTAGATACACATAATCAAAAATAAGCAAAATTTATTTCAGTTATCAACCCTTGAAGGTTTTTATCCTACATGTCAAATCACCACCTCTGCTCTTCCAGAATACTCCATTTTATGTGTAACCCAAACTAGAATTTACCTCATCTAATACAATCCAATGTCCAGCCTTTAATGCTGCTAGTAGTGGTCCATCACGCCAGGCAAATTCTCCTCCCTTCCCGCCCTCAACAGGCAAGTCTGTCCCAAACAAGTCAGTCACATCCTTTGGGAGTAGAGAATGGAAGGTGAGGTGGCGGGGAAATTACAAAACTCAAAAGAAACATCGTAACAACTTCTTTTTCATAAAAAGCCTTTGTTAACTATACTTCACGTTTTCTCCCTCCCCTTTAAATACCTACATTTTAGCTCTATTTTAAAAATTTCAGTAACTGCAAAGTGCTAAAAGCTTTTCCATTATAGGAAAAGTAGCCACCCACATACTATATTTAACAAAAAAAATAAATTGGAACAAAAAAGCTAAAGAGCCTTAAAGCTGTTTTTAAGTAACTTCAGAGAAGCCAAAAATCCCCACAACAGACAAAGATACACATCTTCACTTGAACAGAAAAATCTGGGAATCGGCACTTCTCTCCCAAAAGCCCATTGCTCTTTCCGATTCCCCCTTCCCATTCAGTTTTATCTTGAGACCAAGAAGGAAACGCTGACATTTCAGACTCAGTGCTAAAGTTAAAAAGAACTATGCTTTTTAAGTTGAGCAGAATCTCCCCCCTGCCATAAACACAAAGTTACAACAGTATTATTTTATTCTACCGTTTGCTCAGACAGGTTGATTCGAACAAGACAGTTTCCTGAGGCTTTTGCCAGGGCAGCAACTAGACTGGTCTTTCCCACTCCTGGTGACCCCTCCAACAAAATAGGTTTGTTAAGCTGTAGGGCTCTTAACAGTCTCTGTGCATTCACTGCTGTAGTCCCAGCATTTAGAGCATAATCCGTAATGCTGTTCCTCTGGAGAACTGGGCCTAAAACAAAGGAAAGGTAAACCAGAAAACAATTAAACCATCAGGCTGGAGCTGCTGATTGAACAAGATCATTCCATCTGTTAATTGCTAAGCTCATTAGAACAAGCAACGTCTGGATCCTCTTCTCAGAGATCAGGCACATAAACTTCCCATTTGACTCGCAGCTGTGTCTCAGCCCATATCCACGTATTTGTGTCAAATTCTGAAAACCCCCTTTTGAACCCAGAGTGCATTTTGCCATGTGACACCTCCTGGTTCATGACCCAAACTAGAGATCTGTCACTGAAAAAAATCACAACTCTGTTCCTGCGCTTCAGACATGTAAATCTAAAACTCAAACCAGCTTTTGAAAGTCTGGTACTGAGTGATACAATTCAGGCATGGTTTAGAACCTCATATTAATCTGTTCCACAAACTGCCAGTTCTGAGAAAGAAGACTGCTTTAACTAAAGTGAGCTTCTAGGCATATATTTTCTTTACTATTGTTATCATATACAGTGAGGAGAAAGGATGCTTGTCTGCTGAATTCCAGCCAGTATAGCTCACTGGGACATCACTCCCCATATTCTGTAATACAGTATTGCTCAGGTATACAAGATATTAATCACCATTTTATCTTCCACATCTTGATACCTGTTTAGTTTAAAAGAGATCCTTCCTTCTGTGACCTAATCAGCAGAGGGAAACTAAGCAATTTACAAAAAAAAGCATCACCTTGTACAATTTTGTGCATACCTAACACAATCCATGAATATCAAGAAGTTCAAAGATTAATATAGCATTAGGAACACATAGTTCCATGTACTAAACCGTAACCAGCTGAACTAAAAAGCTCACAGACATCCCTGTTTAATCCCATCCTTGTATTTTAAAGGTAGCAAACAATATTTTGATTTTTGATTTGCATTAATTTGTCACACGAGGAACTGAAAGGCAGGACTAAATAATTTTGCAAAAATTATACCAAAACTTTGAGAGGCTGCAGCAAAGTAGCATTAGCCTCCATTCTGTACCCAGGACCCCTGCTTCCCATGCTTTACACAAAGGCCAGGATGAGCTGTAGCTTTAGATGATGGAAGTTAGCAGACATTCTGATCATGCAGATAGAAAATTACAACTCAAAATGAAAGAAGCTTTGTTACACCAAAAAGTCTACTAAAATTAGCCATTAGCCAGTAATTTAAAAAGTCAAAGAACACAATTAAGAGATGTGCCTTAATAAATGTGATCAAGTTGCAATCAACACACTTGGAGACAGAGAAGGCATTTTTCTAAGGCTTGAGAACAAACTGTAAGTTGTTCTGTAATGGTTCAGGTATCCTACTTAGATTCAGTGGATAACAGAACTATGGGGTATAAACCCCACAGAATAAATGTCTACCCATTTCCCTAGCGTCTCTTGCCTCTTGGAATAAAAAAGGGCTGGATTCCCATAAAGTTGTCCATCCACACAAACTCCTTCTCCTTTGTTCTGTCATAAATCTTTAGCTCATTCTTCTGATAATCAGTCAGCTGAAGGAATTGACTCATTTTCTCATATAAGAATGTCAGGCATTTTTCACGAGCTAATAAAGCTGTATCAGCTGAGCTGGATGTTGTACCTGTAATTAGAAAAGTTAAGCATGCTTCACAAATATAACTAGGCACATTCATCTTATGACTAAGAAACTCAATTCCTTCACAGATACTATCTTTGTACACAGAAGTTTATATTTCTTGTTAGTGCTTTTGCTTGTCAGTGCTTCCAGTACTATTTACTGCAGACAAATTGTTCTGTGAGAAACAAAATTAAGGCCAGCTGATTTCCAAACCCCTTTCTTCTACAATTACTATCATCTTGATCCTTTGCTATAGTCTCCCCAGGCCTTCTTTCCCTGCCTGTCCTGTGGCTTTCCATGTTTTCCACATTCCCACATCTCCTATTTATCAGCTGGGCCAGTGGCTAAACATGCAAGAATGCATTCTGAGCTATGCATACAATATTGGGTAGCATGCACAAATACCGACATGTGAGGTGGGAGAGAGAGAATAGTATGTGGTCATCTGATTAAGTACCATACCAGCTCAGAAGACTCAATAAAAACCACAGGCTTTCTTAATTTGCCTGCTAGCCTTTGCAATAGTATTACTACCTCTAATTTACTTAAGCTTGCTAATTACTTTCTTGCTACTGAAACACAAAAAAGGAGTATGTAGTACAGGATTTTAAATGGAAGTGAAAGCTTCTCATGGAATAGTTTCATGCTTCCCCAAAGCATTTGTTTGCATTCTACTAAAAATTATTAATACAAATATATAACTCCATATTTTCTGCTACCAAAGGAGCACTGTAGACTCACCTGATCCTATTCCATCAATGTATACCAAACATGCAGCATGGATAAAAGACATCATTGGAGAAATGTAAAAAAGGCTGCATTTCTTAGCAGAATTTTTATCCTTTACCATGACATTCATAAAATTAACCCATGACAAGACATCTCGGACACTGAGAATACACTGGCGACCAAACTCTTGATTAGTCAGCCATTCAACAAAGTCCATCATGAGCTCTGCTATGTCTGTCCCTAAAAAGAGAGTAAAAAACTCAATGAAGTTATCAAATAATTTTATTGGTCGTATCTACTATACTGTTGTATAAAAAACATCACTAAAGTAGGTATAACTGTAATGTATAAGCAACATAGACAGGTGCTCTGTATCCAAAAAGGCAGGATAACTGAGAAGTCTATGCCTGGGCTGTCACCACAGATCCTTTTAAATTCAAGTAATAAGACAGAATCAAGTGATTAATACTAACAGTGAAGCTGCTAGCAGAAAAGTGCCAGTTCTTTCAACACCTTACATAGAATGAAGCTAAGATAGGGCACTAAGGGGGGGTAATTCAACTACTTGGATGGTGAAACCTTGAACTTAATTCTAGCTAGCTGTAACCTATACACAGTGAGGGAAGAACAAAGTCTAAAATATTTCATAACTGTTGTCAGAGAGAGATGCACTTACAGGAAAAAGCAACACACTGGTATAAATTCTGAAGAACGTTTAGCAGCCTCCAAGCTAATTTCTTTTTCTTAACAATGTTTGAATACCAACACAAAGAGAAACACCCACCTTGATGGTTTATCCCACCCAGAGACAATCCCGGATGAAGGTTGTGTTTTACAATCTGTATCAAATCATGACGGCCATTGCTTTGTGGACACCATATTTCTGTAAATCTGTTGCGCAATGCAGGAGAAAGCTGCAACCAAGTAGAATGACATTAGCAATTCAAGTTACATTACATCATATTACTTTATGCTGCAATTAACCAATAGCCTTGCAGCCACAGTACTTGCAAGCAATAAACCAAGTGACCAAGCTAGACCATTCCCTCTGATTTTGACAAGATCACTTTGTAACAAAACCTTTTGAGAGAATGTGGATTTTAAGATCCCTAGTACCACATCAATGTAGGAAATGGCTGGTAAAGGTCAAAAGAATATGGGAAGACACTGAGCTAGTCCGAAGCACCAAAGCTCCTTTTCGTTGTATGTATGTATGTATGGTATGTAATGTTTTGTTGTATGTATTTATCTTGTATGGTATGTAATCCACCTTTGCTTACAGAAGCAAACTAGCACATGGAAATTTGCCTTCAGTTACAATTCATTTCTGTAATTCCTTTCTTCCTCTGACTGAATTAGTCAAGAAAAATCACTGACACAAATGCAATAGAGAAATAAATCGCCTTTCAGCACATGGCTTTACAGTGATCCGTTCTGCACTGCAGAAACCCCTTTAAATGGCGTATCCATTGTCTTTCGGGTAAAAAAAGCTTTCAGTTCTTTTTTTCACTCCCAGTTCCCAATATTGCTTAAAAGTTTGGGGGGGTTTTAAACCTGTCTTACATTACTCGAAGCCAAATTTCAGAAACAGATTTTTTCCATTTAATGAGAAATGTCTTTTGGGATGTGATGTTCATATACCCTGAGAAGAACAAGATGATTTCTGTCACTTTCTGAACAGAAATAGGGAGAATAATCTAACATGCAACTTCACACTACTCTAGACTCTTGTCGGAACTGGATTTACTTCTTCATAAGCCAAATTTCCTGTATTTGAAGTATGTTATATAACAAGCCTACCTAGAGTATTTAAAGCCTGAATTTTCTCTCACATTCTAACAGGTGTTGACTTGTGTTGTTGAAAAGACAGCACACAGAAGTGATGGAAAACAGATAAATCCTAATCCTCCTTTACAGTGATGAAGTATGTAACTACTAGGAAACACTGGATGCTGGAAACCGCATGATGCATTTTTGCATTGCACCTCCATCACTAGACAGTCAATATGACCAGAAGATCTATCCTATACTTCCAGTTGCTTTGACATTTACCTCTTTTTTCCCAAAGTCACCTCCTGGGTTCATGGTCGCAAGGATGCGAAATTTCTTTCCTGCAACTAATAGTTCTACCTCATTCTCATCATCATCTTGACCACCTTTTTCAGCAAGCACCAATGTCTTCTCAGCTTCAAGAACACTAGAGAGAAGGTTAAAAAAATTGTTTATTTTAAATTTTGTTTGAATACTTCAAAAGGACGTTTAAAAATGAATTGGCCTGATCAAATTTTCATTGCCCCAGAATTTGTATTAAAAATTCTAAATCTGTTCATCCTCCCCAGTTGAGAACATTTCTGATTTTGTTCAGTGGGAAACCCTACCCAATCTTGCTGAAAAATTTCAGTTCAAATGATCTGTCAAAAGCCTTACATAATAAAGTATGTATCTCACAGCTCCCTTTCCAAAAGCAATGGCAAAACTCGTATTCATAGGAGCTAAATAAAGAAATCCGCACAATAAACCAGTCTTCAAGCTGAGATAATAAATCTGAGAAGCTCTCTACCAGGTCTTTATGGTTTTGTGGTATTTTACGTTTTATTAGCTACACTTCACTGTACACTATAAGCTGTAAAAGTCTGACCTGTTACCTGTTTTGAAAGACCTTGCTTAGTACCACTATAATACAAAGAGGTTAACTGAACTTTATGAAAGAATGATAGCTGCCATGAGACAATTAAAAAAGCCAAAACCAAAACCAACAACTTGCAACAGAGAGGGTTTGGATATCGTACAAAAAATAGCTGCTAGTCATCTCAGTATAATGGGTAACAGAAATGGCTATAATGAGGGATACTGCTGCAAGCAGATAAAGAAATCAAATTACTTATTTATTTTACACAAAGGAGGGAAATAATTAGATTGTTTCTGGAATTTGACAAGATGTGTCATTTTCAAGAGTTCACTGACAGGCTGAAAATACTAATATTGCAGAAGTAAATTGGAGATTTTACTTTTAATTTTCTTTTCCAACTCAACTCATGCTGTAAACTATCTTCAGATACTATTTAAACTGTTCCAACTGAACTAGGGTTTATGTTCTTAACTTTTTTATCCAGGAACATGAACTATTGAATAAAGCAAATTCTTTCATCATCTTATTTTTGTCCATAAAACAAATACAGCAATTTGAGTGCAGATCAGTCTGTAGCAGTACTAAAAAGCCAAATGGAAAGTAACAGCACCAAATAAAGCATTCAAAACCAACATAATCAGTGTACCAACATACGTCAAACAAACATACATATACCTGCTTTTCAAAGTACCTTTTATTTTTCCAGGCAAGTTAAGACCACCAAGACCTCAGCAAGACAAGGCAGTTTCATCTTGTCTTACCTTGCTGTCTTTTCTCCAGCTATAATTGAAATTTCAAACTGTGATTAAAACTAGCACCTCTTTCAGATGGATGGCAAACAGGAAAACAAAGCAAACTGCCACAGAAGTTGAAATAGGACCAAGGCCAGAATTATTTGGGTCATTCTCACTTTCAGCAGGAACTATGTGATTTAAGAGAGCAGCTCACTCAGGCCAGGAAACAAATGTGCCTAAAAGAAGCTAGATTTACCCTACTCATCTTTTGTATAATGAATAGTATTAAGTATCTTCAATGTGTCTAACACATTTGAGACATACCTGTTAAGTCGTTCTAGTACTGAATCATCAGCTAAAGAAATCTCATCAAGGAGGAAAAAACCCTCTTCTTTCATTGCTAAAACAAGAGGTCCATCACACCACTCAAAGAGTCTAGAACCATCAGATTCCTCCTAAGAAATGGAAAAGGAAGTCATTAATAACTGCTACTTTTTTGCTTCCACAGTCACACTATCCAAACCACTATTGATGCAAGTCAAACCTGGTCTTTTGACCTCTGTCTGACTGGTCGCAGTCCTCCCAGGAAGTCTGAAGTCTCCATATGCAAGTGGCAATTCACTGAGTATAGCTTCTGATTTGTTAATGCTGCAAAGATCTGGCAAATGGTAGTTTTACCACACCTGCAACAAAGTAATTGAAATGGAAGAATCACAGAAAAACCCCACCCAAATACATACAACTAGCTCACTTTGGACAGGTTTCATACTTTCATAGAAGAGCTATAAGACAAATGCCCAGCATGCAAATTTCCTTCTGCTCCTTTCCTTGAAAGAAACGTATGCAAAGTGAAGCCATTTTTGGCACAACTGTTGCTGACTTGCATAAGGTGGCTTTAAGTAAATCAATATCTACACTGATGAATTTCTGCAGGCTTGAAGTCAAATTTATTTCAATCTGCCCCTACAGGTACTCAGCTAGCCTAACATTTCACTAAACTAGAGATGCTACATGTCTAGACCAAGCCTAAATCTGAAGGAATAAACTGCTGAGTACCTAGAGTTCTCATTTATTACATCAATAATTTTACTTCTCCCTTTCCCTAGGTAGAAGGAGCAGGGAAGTAATAATCCCCCTGTACTCAACACTGGTGAAGCCACACATTGAACACTATGCTCAGTTCTGCGCCCCTCACTACAAGATTGATATTGAGTTGCTGGTGTGGGTCCAGAAAAGGGCAATGAAGTTGTTGAAGGGTCTAGAGCACAAGTCCTCTGAAGAAGGGCTGAGGGAACTGGAGTTGCTTGTCTGGAGAAGGCTCAGGGGGAACCTTTACTGCTCTCTGCAACTACCTGAACAGAGGCTGTAGCGAGACGGGTGTGTCTCCTCTCCCAACTAACAAGCCATAGAACAAGAGGTAATGGCCTCAAGCGACACCAGGGGAGGCTAGACTGGATATTAGGAAAAATGTCTTCATAGGGAGGGTGATCAGGCATTGGAACATGCTGCCACAGGGAAGTGGTGGAATCTCCATCCCTGAAAATGCTTGAAAACTGTGTACATGAGGCCCTGTGACATGGTTGAGTGGTGGTCTTGGCAGTGCTGGGGTAGAGGCTGGATTGATGACCTTAAAGATCTTTTCCAACCTAGTTGATTCTATGATTCTAGTGCTTTTATTCCCTTCTCTCCTACAACAATTTACTCTTCAAATATATAACCAGCACAGCAGCAGACAGCTTTACTTCCACAATCTCCTTTACAACACAAGGCAGAGGTGGTGGGGCAGAAGTAGTAGCAAGGCAATATTCAAGCTCTTAAAACATCAAGGCCAGGTTGGATGGGGCTTTGAGCAACCTGGTCTAGTGGAAGGTGTCCCTGCCCATGGCAGGGGGGTTGGAACCACATGGGCTTTAGGTCCCTTCCAGCACAAACCATTCTATGGTTCTATGTAAAGCGAACATGTTCTCAAACAGAAATATGTCACAATTCCCCAGAAGCAACCTCTCCAGTCACAGTGAGATACTACAGGGCACCTTGTGAAAGGTGGTGACAGAAGCCAGTACATTTCAATTTTACTACTTTCTCTACAATTTCTATGTAGTTATACATAATGCAGATAATTCCATTAATGACTTGTGCTGAAAGAGATGCAATTGCTTCCCCTCAAAAGCAAACTGTGAAAAACAGCAGTCGCAAGACTGCCATGAGAGAGGCTAAATGCCCCAGATCAAAGAAGCACTAAAGCCTACACAATCACTTTGTGTCTGACTCAGTGTCTGGCACAGCATTGCAATGCAGTGCAGCATAAAAAGCAATGTTACCCTGTGTCTCCCACCAGCAGTACTGGTTCACCAAACTCCAGGGCTCGTCCCACCAAAACAGCAAGTCTCCTCATCCCTCGAGTCCAGACAATATGCTTAAAATCTCTGTCCATCACTGACATCCGCATGGAGGATTTAGCTGCACAACACAAAGCAATGCATCAGTTTCAGTCACATCTAGAGAGCTATCAGTATGGTCCTTCTAGAAAACTCACCCAGTAGCTTTTTGACGCTTTCTCCTGAGAAGAGAGACTCAGGATATATGTCTTTCTTGAAGTGTTTTTCAAGGACACTCTGAATAACATCCACCTCCTCCTGTTTCCTGACTCTGCCTGCCAGAAGCATAAAACCTATGAAACAAAGGAAGAGATAAAGCAATTACTATCTGCTTAAGCAGCAACAAAAATTTATCCTCAAGAACTAGGGGTAGAAATCAATTCTACAGACATTTAAAAAACCTGAGGTAGCAGGGCTCACCATCATTTGCTAAGTGCTGAAGCCAATCATACTCCTTCTCCAGCTGTTCTGCCAATCTGTACCTTTCAGCCCAGCGAAACAGATCGCGCAGGGTAATGAATCCATGTTTCCCAGCAAACACTGTTGAACCTCTGCGGTAAGACTGTCATAAGAACAAAATGTGAGCCATTTTTTCATTAACTGACGAAATACTTACAGCAAAGCTAGTCAGAGCTCTCTGATGTGACACGTCAACCAAACTGTACTAAGAAAAGAAAAAGTCTAGCACAGTCATGACTCCCAAACTCAAATTACCTTTAAGCAGTTATTTGATAGGTACCAGAAACAAATAATGCAGGTAATAATAGATAAATAATAGATACAAGTACTGACAAGAAAATAGGTACCTGGAATAAAAAAAACCCAAGCAAAAAATTAGGTTCTACAACAAAATATACTTTAGTGCTTTGAAGTGTGCTCTGGTTTGTGCTACCGCAATTAAAATATAAGACTGCAATTTAAATATGAGACAGTTTTAGCTACATAAATACAGGGGTGTCAGAACACGCCCAAAATTATTACTTGCAAATAATACCAAATTTAGCACAATCCAATGACAGATAAAAAAACCAATGCTGTACTTTGGATCCAGAGCAAGGGATTATTTTACACACCAAAACCAAAGGCCGTTACTAATTTTTTTGTTGACAGTTTTCCCTCAAATCTGACATGACCTCCCCTGCTCTCTAACTTAACCACCAAACTAAGTACTCTGGGGGTTCTCTTCCATTAATTAAGGTTTAGGTTTTCAAATATCACTTAGCAACACCTCCCCCCCAAAAGAAATTTCTGTTACTTTGTGCTGGAATCTGTTTGCGTATTTTGTCTTCTACAAAGGAAAGACTCTCATACTTGCAGGTCCAACATGACTTTGACAAGCTTGCTGCAGTAAGAAGGTGGCAAACTGCACCGTTTGTGCAGGATGGTTTCCAGCTCGGCACTTGGCAGTTCATCAAAATGCAGTTCCACAAAACGATTTCTGAAGGCTCTAGACAAAACCTAAAAGACAAGAACATACTATTGTTTTAACTTTTTCCTTTCATATTCCTCAAGTTATCTATCTTCCCCTACACACTGAAAGGAAATACAGATAGTGTCATAGTGCACAAATTGGCACATCCGCAGAAAGAAACACATTGAAAGAAAATGAAAGAGACAGTCTGGATGAGGACAAGAGCTTTAAAACACGTTGTGTTTTAACTGTGGTAGGCAGCCAAGCACCAAACAGCCACTTGCTCATTCCCCTACAATGGGATGAGGGAGAGACTCAGAAGGGTAAATGTGAGAAAATTTGTGGGTTGAGATAAATGCAATTTAATAGGTAAAGCAACGGGAAAACACAGAAGTAAAGCAAAACTAGGAATTCATTCACCACTTCCCAAGGGCAGGCAAGTTCAGCCATCTCCAGGAAAGCAGGGCTCCATCAGGCACAATGGTTATTTGGAGAAACAAACATTGAACATCCCACTTTTCCCCTTTCTTCCCCAAGTTTCTATTGCTCAGCACAGCATCCTATGATATGGAGCATCTCTTTGGTAAGTGGGGGTCAGCTCTTCTGGCTGTGTCCCCATCCAACTTTTTGTGCATCCCCAGCCTACTAGCTGCTGGGGAGAAAAGCCAAAAACAACTTGACGCTGTATAAGCACTGTTCAGCAGTAACTAAGACATCCCTATGTTATCAACACTGTACTGATCACAAATGAAAAACACAGCACCATATGAATCACTAAGAAGAAAATAAACTATTCCAGTCAAAACCAGTACAAACTGGACACCTGTAGCCTGAGTCAAGTATCTTCTCCAGTACTTTTGAGCAAGAAACACAGATCCAATTCTTCTGCAAGTAATAGAGAAGCTGACAAGGAGAGGTGCCCTGCTTGAACCATGCTCACCAACAGGGAAGGGCTGATTGGAAATGTGATGCTCCAGGGCAGCCCTGCTTGTAGCAATCATGAGATTGTCAAGTTCAAGACCCTCAGGACAGTGTGAAGAGCGTGCAGCAAACTCACTGCCCTGGACTGCAAGAGAGCAGACTCTGGCCTCTTCAGGAACCTGCTTAGTAACGTTCCNCCAGTAGATAGTTTTCTTTACTTTTTCCACAAGATTTCTTAAAAAGCTCTTCCTAAACTACCCGTTCCTTCTGTAGGTCTGTGTCACAGCTTTCAAGTTTCCTGCAAATGTGTTGCTACTTTCCAATCTTTAGATCCAAAGCAAAACAAAAAAGCTGAAAAGCCCAAGTCCCTTACACAATTGATATATCATATAGGTTTTTCCTGGTTGCTTGGTAATAGAAATGTAGGCACATGACTCCCTTCTCCATCTCCCCACCACCACTTGCAGATATTTTGTCTTGGCCTTTCTTCTTTTGTTCTTACCTCTCTGTGGGAGTGTTAGTTACAAAAGGGTGCTCAGCTTTTTCTTTTTTCCCCTGAATGTATAGATCACTGTTTTCTTTAAAAGACTGCTATGTAGAGAGAGATGTGACCAATGGCAGCTGGGAATCTGGGGATTAGAAGCAAAAGAGCAGTGGGAGATCAATGTCACCTAAGTTTATGTCCCTAGTCTTTCATCTGCAATATCCACATGTCAGCATGGAGATGAAGATGCCACCAGAAGACCGCTCAGTACCCCTGGGACCTGAGTTACTACCTGGAGCTGTATACACATAAGTCACTAGCATCAAAAGGAGAGCAGGGAAGAAAAGCATGACTCTTCTTACACAGCCACCTTGGCTAGGCATCAGGAATCAGACGGGCTCTCCTGCTCAGAAAGGGCAACTACCAAAGGCACCTACTGCAGGCCCTTCTGCACAGAGAAGTAGGGTTATCAAGCAGATAATGCCTGTGTCTGTAAGGATCTTCACTGCAGGGTCAAGAGGCTATCCAAATTCTGATCTCCTGAGTAAGACCAGTGTCAACGAGATTATTTCCACAACTCACTCACTGTGCCCTCTCCAAGAAGGGCAATTCTTGGTAGCACTTGAACTGGGCTGCTCTTCTTTCTACAGCCATAAAGAGAGTTTTTGCCCCATACCACTTTCCCAATGAACTCACCTGCCCTGGGTACAAAAGTTGTTGTGGGAAGGCAGGCAGGGGATTATCAGCACCTGCATAACTTTGCCACAGTTTCATTGCAAGGTGGGTGAATCACAAGTCCAAAGAGCAACCACTGGCCTCACATTTATACATACATTTGTGCAACCTTATGAAAACACTCATAGATGGGTGAATGGAAGGGTAGGAGTAAGAGCTGAGAAAGTAAAGGGCCCCAACTGCACCTGAAGCAGGGTCAGCTCAAAGTGCTTTGCCCTCACCTATCCCTCTCTCTCACAGCTGTGAAGTTTTATCAATACAAGAGGTGGTTCAAAAAGCAGATTAAACATGCCTGCCTTAAGGACAGGAAAAAATGGCCCCAATTTAATCTACCATCACAAGCCTGTCAGGGAATAAGGTCAGCAGTGGAGACAAACCAAAGAGTTCACAGACATACACATTACTGAGCAAGTTAGATCTTGACACTTTCTTTGTTTAATCCATCATGTATGAATGGTTGCCTTTCACTTCTTTCTTTGTTTCAGAAATGTATCCAGGCTGATTGCAACATCCTCAGATATGCTCATTATTCAAAATTATTTTCAAATCAGTTTGCAGAATGTTTCCCAAGTGCAGATCCTGTGTTTATTTTGTAATGAAGTGCTGGTTATCTGGGCTTTCCTGGTTGAGTAACTCATTCATTGCTAGGTTTGCTTCAGGATTAGAGAACACAGTGGAAGACATATAGCAAGCTCTCACCGCCATCATAAAATATACCACTGGATATGTATTGCCAGCTGAAACATCCCTTTAGACTGAGTATGCAACTTACTACCTTGTCTTCATTTAGATGTGAATGTATCATGAACTCAGAACTTGGTTTGGAATTCAAATAATTATTTATAGGCATGTGTTTACACTGTTCACTCAGCTCTGGTGTGTATTCAGTTAGGTGACAATGTGTGTGGCAATGTGGTATCTCTATAGCCTTAATTTACTCATCACAAGGTGCATTGGTTTCTTGACTTCTGGAGAAACCTCCAGCTGGCATGATGTAAAGTAACAGTCTAAAATAAAAAGTGACATTTGCTACCTTTCAGTACTTAAAGGGGGCTTATATGAAAGATGGGGATAAAGCATGGGAATGGAGATATCCTGTTGTGATAGGACAAGGAGATTTAAACTGAAAAAGGTTAGATTTAGACTAGGTATAAGAAAGAATTTTTTTACAATGAGGGTGGTGAAACACTGGAACAAGTTACCCAGAGAGGTGGTAGATGCTCTGTGCCTAGAAACATTCAGTGTCATGCTGGAGGGGGCTCTGAGCAACCTGATCTAGTTGAGAAAAGGGTTGGACTAGATGACCTTTAAAGGTCCTTTCCAACCAAAACTATTCTATGATTCAGTGATTCTAAAGGAAAAAGTAATGAGTGTTCTGGAGTGCAGCTGACTACATACAAAACCTTGGCATAATACAGTATAAAGAGCCTCTCAGACACTGCATTCCTGAATCTAGGCAAAACACATGCAAAAGAACAGGAGTGATCGGCATCCACAGACATGGTGTTTCAGTGCAAGCTAATGAACCCCTCTCACAAGATGCCCCTATGGTCAGCACTGGCAGAAGAGATCAGGCCCAGTTCATCTCTCCAGTGACAGCCGTGAATTGCCATTGCCTATTTTTGCACACATTCATTTTCACTCTGTATTGCAGGCTACAGAAAAGAATCCCCCAGGGAGTACTATATTCCCCAGCACTGTACTTGGGCATAATATCAAAACAAATTTACCAAGAAGACCAGCACCCTAAGATGATATTCATCCACGGGTCCTGAAGGAGCTGGCAAATGAAGTTGCTAAGCCACTGGCCATCATATTTGAAAAATCATGGCAGTCAGGGGAAGTTCCTGATGACTGGAAAAAGGGAAATATAACCCCCATTTTCAATAAGGGGAAAATGGATGGCCCAGGGAACTACAGACCTGTCAGTATCACCTCTGTGCCTGGCAGCCCAGGATACGGTTGCTTTCTGGGCTGCAAGCACACACTGAAGTCGGCTCATGTTCATGTTCTCCCTACCACCCCCAAGTCCTTCTCCGCAGGGCTGCTCTGAATCTCCTCTTTGCCCAACCTGTAGCTGTGCCTGAGATTGCTCCAACCCAGGTGTAGGACCTTGCACTTGGCATGGTTAAACTTCATAAGGTGGCATCAGCCCACCTCACAAGCATGTCAAGACCCTAACTATTCTATGATTCTATGATTCTGCAGCACATCCTCCTGCAGCACTATGGGACTGCTATCATCTTCACATTCAGTTCATAATCAGATGCTCCTTGCTCTTCTGGCACAGATAGATACAGAGAAGATAGTTGTTAGGTTGTTTTATTAAAGGTTAATTACCAGATTACAAAAAGGCCTGGTGAGGAGCAGATGAACAATGGAGCCCTAGCAACCTAATAACTTGAATTGGCTGTTCTGAAGACTATCCAAGGAAAAATATTCACCCATCATGCCTGCTGTGAAACCCACCAAGGTGAGTTAACCAAAGAAGCTATCTCCCCAGAACAGCCTGCAGACTGCAGGGATTGTTGCCTACAGGGCACAGGACTCACTATGGCATACTGGAAAGGGCATTTGGGGATTGTATGAAGCTTCCTGTGTCAAAGTTTAAGGAGATTGTAGGAATGTATGAGGCTTATGGGATATTTAGGTGAAGGAACAAAAGTGACAAAAGGGAGGCACCAAGGTGGATTGGGGAGGGACAAGCAAGTGAAAATAGAGGTAAAAGGGGACAAAAGGGGCTGCTTATGTGTAAACAGGTTGCTAGTCAATGCACTTGTCTGACTGAGCCTAGTGCTTCATCACCACCGTCTAATCAATATTCTGGTAAATTCTATTTATAACAATCTTCTGTTCTCAGTAGGAATGTGTGAATGTTAGTGAGCTTCAAGATGGACTTGTAGGCAAGTAGGATAAGAGGTGGGTGTACTAGCAACAAAAGTAGAACTGTGAACCCTCATGCGCAGTACATCTAGGTGCCAGCACCTGGGAAGACCAGGGAGACCTGCTACCAGGATGACCCATGCTGTGTTTTTATATATATATACCTATACACATAAAATATACATATATAAACACAAAATAATATTTTTCATTAGTGGACTTGAGTGCTAATCAGCTGGAGAAAAGGAACAGATTCAGGCAGTTGTGCTCTTTGAGAGTGCTATGTTTTCATGTGAGGGCTGGTAAGGCATTGTTTCTATGTGTATGGCTGACCATGCGTGGGTGTGAGCATGCTCTCAGCCTCTCCAGTGGCCTGACTTCACTATCAAAATACCTTCTGACTTCAGAGTTTAAAGAAGAGAAAGAGTATAGGATGAAGCCTTGGGTGACATGGTTTAGTGTGAGGTGTCCCTGCTTATGGCATGGGGGTTGGAACTGGATGATCTTAAGGTCCCTTCTAACCCTAACTATTCTATGATTCTATTAAGTATATAGAGAGATCTGAATACATATAATGCATACATAAGCTTGAGAGATCACAATAAAAGTAGGACCACAAAGCAGATGCATCTGGTTGCTGCAGGAGTGCATTATGCTAGTATGCATGCTGCTTTATATCAGCGTTTTTTCTCCTGGCCACCCTGTTTAATGTGGCATTTCATAACAGTTTAGAAAGCTTCCTTGCTGGAAGGAAAGCCCTCTGAACCTCAGGCAGGGTTTAGCTGAGCTCCTGGGAATGCACACAAGCAAATTGAGAGCCACGAATGGCAAGCAGCAGCTCCTCAAAAATTTCTCTTCATCCTGCTGCAGAGCTATGAAAGCCATTTCAATTACCCACACTGTCCTACCCTTATATCTGAGCAATATTCCTCTTTGTGTTAAGTGAGAATCTGGACTCTTCTGCCACGCTTCTTTTCTTTTTTCCCAACAGAAGGTTTGCTTTTTAAAAGGATGTTTATGCCTAGTTTAATAGATGGAGATGTGGCTCTGATGTGATTGTCCACTATTTGTATTCACAAAGTATTAACTCACAAGGAAAGTGTCACTATTTCATTGCAACCTTCCCATGCCTGGCAGCACTGTGCAGTGATTTCTTCTGCAATAAGGATAAGGTTTATCTGCACCGTTTACCCTCTCCATGCTGCTTTTTGCATAGGAAAGTTTCTCAAAAGATATAATAGGCTGTAAGGACTGTTACTGTTTCTCAGAGAAGCAGCTTTGAAGATGCATTTTTGAAACCCTGTCCTTCATTTCATCAGTGGTGGAAACTGGCCACAGTAAACAAAAATCTGAGAAACAAGTATGACAAACAATTGGTTTTTTCCTCAGAAACAAATTGCAAGCCTGCTGGCCCCAACCTTGCTTCTCCACCTGCTGTCAGGTGCTGTGGACATACTGTCTGGTCCTTTCATATCTCTCAAAGCCAACAAGAGAAACCACATTTCATTTCCAAAATGGATTTCAGCTCAAATCCAGCTCTGAAGATTAGTCTCCATCACTTCTTCATGAGCATTAGCAGCACCAGCCTGTGTAACCCTTCCCAGTATTTGTTTCACACATATGAAAGCACACAGATGGCCGATTATGCCAGTGACTGCACTGAATTATTATGTATAATTAGAGATGAGAGCAAGAGTCTAAGCTGAGAAAAAGTCAGGTCTGATTCTGTCAGACTTGTGGATTTCTGGGCCTGGGGTGGGCAACTGGTTCATCCCTTATCTTTATATGTAATGCTTCATCACAGGCATTTCATGAGCCATTCATATCATGAATGTAAGCAGGGTATAAGGAGGTGAGGTAAGGTGCAGGGAAGAAGGTGATACTCTGCTGCCAGGAGCACAGGGGACAAGCTAGGGGCAGCAGAGGGGGTGATGAGTGCCGGCTGAGAAGCAACAAGGGGGAGCTCAGCGTTAGGCCAGGGCTTTTCAGAGCGTGAGGAGGGGGAAGTACAGGACATTAATTTCTGTCTTTGTAAATCTTGACAGCAAGGTTTGGATTGCTCAACTTCCTGCTAAATATTTCAGATTGAAAGAGAGAAAAAAAAAACCCAGAAAACAAAAAAACAAACCAAAACCAAACCGTGAGAAAAGAGAGGTAGCGTTATTACTCATATAAATAAGAAGGCTGAGGAGTAAATCCACTTCTCCTCCTACCTCATCCTGGGAGAAATTAATGGCAATCGTTGCTACCCTGCTATGTTTTACAAGAAACACAAGATTAAGCTTTTCATTTCAGGGTCTAGTAGAAAGACTTGGCTGTGAGAAATCGAAGCTTTTAGACAATACGAAAATCTGAATTAATACTTCAAGAATCCCATGTGGACTGGTATTTTGTTCTCCTCCTTCAAGTTTATTCAAGTACAAAAGTAACTAATTCTTCAATCACAGTTGAACCTTGACTATTTTATACTAAAATTTGTGTGACTCACTGGAAGTTGCCAAATTTTTCAGGTTCATGACCATGAAAGCAATGAACAGCAGAAATTAATGCTTCTCAAAACATACTTATTTTCATTTGATAACTTTTGTTTCATGTCATTTCAGATACTGTGGAGTTGCTATTCAGTCACCAAAATACAATTCTAGTATATTTTATAATCAATGACATCTCAATAGAAAAGCGTCCTAGCCCCTTAGAAGATGTCCAGTGTGATATTCTATTGAAATGGGGGAGAGATTGATGATTATATGAACAATGTAGAAAGTGGGTGCTTTACACTATACTGTTTAGTATAATGGGCTACTGTTTACTTCTATACATGCTTTGTGATAGTGGCACCCATATTTAAGGTGGCAAAATATTAAATATTTGACAAAGCTCCCTGAAGTTTTTTTTGCTGGGTACATTTACAGAATCATAGAATAGTTAAGGTTGGAAAGGACCTGAAGATCATCTAGTTCCAACCCCCTTGCCATAAGCAGGGACACCTCACACTAAACCATGGCACCCAAGGCTTCATACAACCTGGCCTTGAACACTGCCAGGGATGGAGCACTCACAACCTCCCTGGGCAACCCATTCCAGTTCCTCACCACCCTAACAGGAAAGAATTTCTTCCTTAGATCCAACCTAAACCTCTCCTGTTTCAGTTTGAACCCATTACCCCCTGTCCTGTCACTACAGTCCCTAATGAAGAGCCCCTCCCCAGTGTCCCTATAGGCCCCCTTCAGATACTGGAAGGCTGCTATGAGGTCTCCACACAGCCTTCTATTCTCCAGGCTGAACAGCCCCAGCTTTCTCAGTCTGTCTTCGTATGGGAGCTGCTTCAGTCCCCTGATCATCCTCGTGGCCCTCCTCTGGACTTGTTCCAACAGCTCCATGTCCTTTTTATGTTGAGAACACCAGAACTGCACACAATACTGCAGGTGAGGTCTGACAAGAGCAGAGCAGAGGGGCAGGATCACCTCCTTCGACCTGCTGGTCATGCTTCTTTGGATGCAGCCCAGGATACGGTTGCTTTCTGGGCTGTAAGCGCACACTGCAGTCAGCTCATGGTTCTCATCGNCTGTAAGCGCACACTGCAGTCAGCTCATGTTCATGTTCTCATCGACCACCACCCCCAAGTCCTTCTCTGCAGGGCTACTCTGAATCTCCTCTTTGCCCAACCTGTAGCTGTGCCTGGGATTGCTCCCACCCAGGTGTAGGACCTTGCACTTGTCATGGTTCAACTTCATGAGGTTGGCATCAGCCCATCTCACAAACATGTTGTATAGCAAACATTTAAATACATTGCTCTATGCATTATTTTTTACAATAATCAGTTTCCTCTCTACCTGATCAAATAAAGCTTTTTTCAGCCAACAGATTCATCAAAACACTTCCTGTTTTTGAGGTCTGATCTTTGAAGAGATATTACAAACATTTTAATGCTATATTTATGAAAAACACTTACTAGGAAAAATAAATTATAAGGAATGTGTCTATCACAATTTTAAGGTTGTCAAGTTCAAAAAAAACCGTAATGATAAGAAATGCAGACCTCAGAAAAAATCGATACAGTGTAGTTTGCAATATTTTCTAGTCAATCTTGTTAATGTGCAGCTACATATATATATAATTCTTCCTGCCACAACAAATCTAAAAAGAGCAATATCTCAAACTTTTGCCACCTAAGCATCTCCTTATGTGATACATTCTATAATAAGGCCCTTATTTAAATAATACATCCAAATTCAACCAAACAAACAAACAAACAAAATGAAAACCACAAAACCCAAAAAACCCTTAACCCTAAAGTCTCAGCATTAGTTTTACGTGGGTCTGAAGCAATCCTCTTGGATTGCTACTGTTGCTGCATATTCCCAGTGAGCTCCACTAACACAGTTTCTTTTTGCATATTAAGAATAATCAATTACAGCTCTGCTACTTTAAGGGCTCACTGTTTTCTCATTCTCTCCCTCCCTTTCAGAAGTTATGATCAGGTATTGCAGTACCTAAAATCATAACAATAGCTGAAATAATTATCTGTTCCACACATCATTAGATCAGCTAAAGAGGAGTGTGATCAAAACAGCTTTACATCACGCCTCAAATACAGCTTGGCTTACCCTTCTCCTTTCATGCAGAGCAATGGAGCCACTAGTCCAAGCTTTCACTGTGATCCAGAGATGTAATTTTAATACTCTCTGGCTTGGTTTTCCATCCAGCCTTGGTTTCCAAGACAGCTTAATGCTCCTGGTTAACAGGTCATGGTACCCTGGTGTGCACCAAGGTATGACCCAAAAAGGGGAATAAAATAACCAGAGCTAGCCAGATGACTGTATTTATTTCAACTTGCTTTATTTTTGGAGGAAAAGCAATGCTGTGCTTGCTGGGACACAAAGGACAACAATCACAACATTTTTGTGGGAGGGAAAAAGCCTGAAAAAAATTCCCCTTTGGAAGGATGCAGACATATTTTCAGCTTGTTTCCTGGGCTGCCCAGCTCCTCTGGTTGCCTGCTACATAGGCTGGCTCCCACAGAGCTGAAAGCCTGCTCCACAGAAAGAGGCAGCTGGAGAACATGAGGGAGATACCCTGAAGTCTGCTGACTACCAAGAAGAAGCTGGCTGAGGGATCACTGCTCTCTCCTTCCCTGGACTGATATGAAGACACTGGGCAGCAGATACCCAGCTAACTAGCAATTTAATCTATTGGTGTCCAAGAGGCTGCTGCCATAAGAAAAACCACCATTTGAGATGAAATCTGCAGAGGCAGCCAGAAGAGAGCCCAGGAGCTCTGGCTTTGGAGGCAAATTAAGTTCTGTACTGCTCAGACCTCAGCTATCCCTTGCAACTACCAGCTGGTGGACTTGCAGCTTGGGGATCTTGGAACTGGGGAACTTGGAAGCCCACCTCCAGCTCACCAAAAACAAACAGACGGAGGAAGCTTTGAGGACAGTCAAAGAGAAGGTTGAACCAGCAGAAGGGTTGGGTTGAGAAGCACTTTTCCAACAACCTGGCATTTCTCAGTGGAAATGTGTTTCATAAGAAAACCCCTGATCACCCCCTATAACATATACACAAAAGCTGAGTGATAGATTTAGCATGTGTACCTTTAAAGAAAAAGTGAGCTTTGATTGTTTGTCATCACCATTACAGACCCTACCAGGGTTGGGAACGACCTTAAGATCATCTAGTTCCAACCTCCCTGCAATGTATGTGCACTAGACCATGTTGCCCATGTTGCTCTATCCAACCTGATCTTGAACATTGCCAGGGGTGGAGCATTTGTCACCTGTTTGAGTGACCTATTGCAGGGCCTAACACCCTCACAGTAAAGTGCTTCTTCCTTATATTCAATCTAAACCTCCCCTGTTTAGGTTTGAGCCCATTAACCCTTGTCCTATTGCTACAATTGCTGATAAACAGTCCATCTTCAGCATCCCTATAGGCCCCCATTCAGATACTGGAAGGCTGCTATGAGGTCTCCATGCAGCCTTCTCTTCTCCAGGCTGAACAGCCCAAACTTTCTCAGCCTGTCTTCATATGGGAGGTGCTCCAGCCCCTTGATCATCTTTGTGGCCCTCCTCTGGACTTGCTCCAACAGCTCCATGTGCTTCTTATGTTGAGGAGACCAGAACTGCACACAATACTGCAGGTGAGGTCTGACAAGAGCAGAGGAGAGGGGCAGGATCACCTCCTTCGACCTGCTGGTCATGCTTCTTTGGATGCAGCACAGGATACGGTTGCTTTCTGGGCTGTAAGCGCACACTGCAGTCAGCTCATGTTCATGTTCTCATCGACCACCACCCCCAAGTCCTTCTCCACAGGGCTGCTCTGAATCTCCTCTTTGCCCAACCTGTAGCTGTGCCTGGGATTGCTCCCACCCAGGTGTAGGACCTTGCACTTGTCATGGTTCAACTTCATGAGGTTGGCATCAGCCCACCTCACAAGCGTGTCAAGGTCCCTCTGGATGGCATTCCTTCCTTCCAGCGGATCCACCGAACCACACAGCTTGGTGTCATTCGCAAACTTGCTGAGGGTGCACTCAATCCCACTGTTTGTGGCAGTGACAAAGATGTTGAACAAGACCTGTCCCAACACCAAATCCTGAGGGACACCACTCGTTACTGATACTCAGCTGGACATTGAGCCATTGACTGCAACTCTTTCTGTGTGGTCATCCAGCCAGTTCTTTATCCACTGAGTGGTCCATCCATCAAATTTATGTCTCTCAAATTTAGACATAAGGTTGTTGTGTGGGGCAGTGTCAAACATTTTGCAAAAGTCCAGGTAGAAAAACTATGTCAGCTGCTTTGGCCCTATCCATCAGTTCTATAGCCCCATCTTAAAAGGCTACCGCATCGTTCAGTCATGATTTGCCTTTCATGAAGCCATGCTGGCTATCACCAACCACCTTAGCATGCTTTCCAGGAGATTCTGCTCCATAATACTGCCTGGCACAGAGGTGATACTGGCTGGTCTGTAGTTTCCTGGGTCTTCCCTTTTCGCCTTCTTGAAAAGGGGGGGTTATATTTCCCTTTTCCCAGTCATCAGGAGCATCACCTGACTGCCATGATTTTTCAAATATGGTGGAGAGTGGCTTAGCAACGTGGTCTGACAGCTCCTTCAGGACTCTTGGATGGAATTCATCAGGTCCGATGGACTTGTGCACTATCAAACTCCTAAGACGAACTTGAGCCTGATCCTTTCCTACAGTGGGCAGTCTACCACCAAAAGCAAATATAGGCACTGGGGTGTGTACCAAGTCTGGAGCAGGGATCCATAACTGCCTGTGCTCTCTTGCAAGTGGAAGTGCCATGGTTTGTTGAGTTATGAAGGTGAGTTGACCAGTTCTGTCCATTAGGAACCTAATTTATTATGGAAGAGTTGTCACACAGCTGCTATCAGCCTCTGAAAGTTTCAATTAAAAAGGTGTTCGCTGAATGAAAGGTAGATGACGCTGTAGCTAGTCATCTAGCTGCTCTTCAAGCTAGATTAGTTGCACCTGGCCATTTCAAGATTTAAGGTGCATTTTTTCCTGATGCTATTAACTGCCCAACTGTGGCCCAAGACAAAAATTAAGACTGAAACTTCAGAATCATTAGATCTGCTGCCTGAAAAGAAATGGTCATTTATAAACTATTTAGCAATGAGGATACATTTAGCAGCACCTGACATACTTCTTCTACCCTTTGTACCAAGCAACAAGAGCTCTAATCTTCTTTATTTCTTGTTTTATCTCTTTTATGTCTATTTTTATACTTTTGTTTCTTTTTTCTTCATCTCAAAGGGCTAAGATAAGCATACTTCACAGATTTATTTTTAGTTTAGGCCTCTGATTACATTCCTGCAGGACAAAGGAACTGTAGATCTGCTCACAAATATTAGGATACTTCTTTTAGTTGTCTTTATGCAATTTTGGATTAGGCTTTTAGTATCTACCTGCAGGGAATTCATGCTGATCCACAAAAGCCTATTACAGCAGTGACTGGTGAAGCACTAAAAATACCTTAGTCTGAAACAGCTAGTTTCAGGTCTTTATCAGGAACTAAGTAAAGCGTGCTGCATAACATGTTACAGAAGAAGGATGACTTCCAGAGAACAAAGAGAATACCTCTGGAACTGATAGAAGATAAAGGANTCATGCCAAGGATGGATCACCTGGGTTCCCATGAGAGGGAAAGCAAGGGATGCTAGCCCAACACAAGCTGTTGTGTAATCTGCCCATCTGGGGAACTCCTTGCTGTAGGATGCTATTGTGCTACCATAAAGGATAAAGGAAAAAAAAAAAAAAAAAGAAAGAGAGAGAATGCAACAAGCAAAGCACTGGATGTTCCCTTCCATAAAAGAGGAAGCTCTTCACAAAGCAACCCTATTTAGCTAAGAGAAGCTACCCTGAAAAAGGTAGCTCCAATTCAATTAACTTGGACTGTACCAGCCAATCTCTTACTCTTTTCCTTAACTCAACATTAGATTCCCTCTTCATCCCTCTGTGTCTTATCATTTCACCTCTCTGTAATTTCTCAAGCATTATTTCTAATGATGTAGTGTCTATGATCCTACAATTTCTCATCTGTTCTCCTCTCTCACCTTCTGATCCTCTCTCCTACCGATGTGCTGATACATCAGTAATTAACCAAGTCTTGATCTTCAACCTTGATTCGTTTGTGCTTCTCTCCCATGGTAAGACCTTCCCTTCTAACTTTAACAGCTGTTTCCCTTACTTCTGCTCCTGTTCTGCAGGCTAGACTATTCCTCTCCATGAACTTCCCTTGACTTATTTATTTTAGCCATCTTCTATCTATCCCTGTTTCTCTAATTTAGCTGCCAGTTGAGCCAACATCAGCGATCCAACATATTTTTACTTTGTAGACCTACTCACAAGGAGTCCTGCTGCCTTAAACACAGCTGAGGTTTTTTCACTCTTCCTTGTCACTTCATTTGCAAACCCAGGGAGCTCTTTCTCTCATGATACAAGAATTGTTGTATGTTTACGTTCACCCATCATTTACTAATACTTCATATCTGTGTATGAGCATTGATGTGACATACTGTCATAGCATCACCATTAGAAATAAATTATACTTTAGGCTTTTCAGGAATTATAATATGTTATAGTCATATATGTTATATATGTTATGTCATATATGTTATATATGCAAAGAGTTGTGGTCAATGGCTCAGTGTCCGGCTGGAGACCAGTGGCAAGTGGTGTCCCTCAGGGATCGGGGTTGGGACAGGTCTTGTTCAACATCTTTGTCACTGACATGGACAGTGGNTATGTTATATATGCAAAGAGTTGTGGTCAATGGCTCAGTGTCCGGCTGGAGACCAGTGGCAAGTGGTGTCCCTCAGGGATCGGGGTTGGGACAGGTCTTGTTCAACATCTTTATCACTGACATGGACAGTGGGATTGAGTGCGCCCTCAGCAAGTTTGCTGATGACACCAAGCTGTGTGGTTGGGTGGATACTCTGGAGGGAAGGAATGCCATGCAGAGGGACCTTGACACACTTGTGAGGTGGGCTGATGCCAACCTCATGAAGTTGAACCATGACAAGGTCCTACACCTGGGTGGAAGCAATCCCAGGCACAGTTACAGGTGGGGCAAAGAGGAGATTGAGAGCAGCCCTGCAGAGAAGGACTTGGGGGTGCTGGTCAATGAGAACATGAACATGAGCCGACCGCAGTGTGCGCTTGCAGCCCAGAAAGCAACCGTATCCTGGGCTGCATCCAAAGGAGCGTGAGCAGCAGGTCAAAGGAGGTGATCCTGCCCCTCTACTCTGCTCTTGTCAGACCCCATCTGCAGTATTGTGTGCAGTTCTGGTGTCCTTAACATAAAAAGGACATGGAGCTGTTGGAACAAGTCTAGAGGAGGGCCACGAGGATGATCAGGGGACTGGAGCATCTCCCATATGAAGACAGGCTGAGAAAGTTTGGGCTGTTTAGACTGGAGAAGAGAAGGCTGCATGGAGACCTCATAGCAGCCTTCCAGTATCTGAAGGGGGCCTATAGGGACACTGGGGAGGGGCTCTTCATTAGGGACTGTAGTGACAGGACGGGGGTAATGGGTTCAAACTTAAACAGGAGAGGTTTAGGTTGGATATAAGGAAGAAGCACTTTCCTGTGAGGGTGGTGAGGCACTGGAATAGGTTGCCCAGGGAGGTTGTGAGTGCTCCATCCCTGGCAGTGTTCAAGGCCAGCTTGGATGAAGCCTTGGGTGCCATGGTTTAGTGTGAGGTGTCCCTGCTTATGGCAGGGGGGTTGGAACTAGATGATCTTCAGGTCTTTTCCAACCCTAATTATTCTATGATTCTATAATTATATAATCATCATCATTATCTTTATTTGTCTGATTATTTCTGGTCAGGAAAGTACCTGGGAGTTTTGGCAGCCCCAAGTCTTCCTACTTCTGCTGCATTTCTTTGGGGCTCAAGGCCAGAACCACTGCAGGTAGTGACTTCTGGTTGCTCCCTTTTGGTCCTGCATAACACCCAGCTGCACTTGAGTAAGCAGGAGTTCCAGGGAAGAGGAATCCTTGAGCATCCTTGAACATCCATGACAGCATGCTATTAGAGATAGACCCATGTGCTTAAGGCATTAAGCAACTTCACATTTGAGTATTTCTGAAGACCCTCGCAGAGGGTGACTGACCCCGGAGTGAAATAAAGACTAATAATATGAGCTGCAGAGTTTTTAAATGCTCCAGCTTGCATGAACTGGAAGCTACTAAAACTCCTAAGAAAGGAAATGCCAGAGCCCTGCACAAGGTCTACACAAAGTTCAGACTATACGAGTTAAACATTGTGCAACACCACCAGCATGTCTAACATATCTTTTCTGAATGAAAATAAGAGTAAATAGAGTTAGTTAATTTATTAAGTGGAGTCTTCCTTCTCCCTGTGGTTATGTGGAAATATCTTGTTTACTTTTTAAATAGAAAAATAAACAACAGACCCTCCCATCCCCTGATTGCAACCATCCTTCCTGCTTCCAAGAAGCAGACCCTGAATAAAGACACACTACATCCAACAGGTCTATTGGAGGCATCTTTATTTAATACAATAAACCTGTTACATGGTGTTAGCATAGGGCAATAGTGGAAGCTCTGATAACAGTAAGCAAATTTTACGTTATCCACAAAAGAGCCAGGTAAAAAGCAGATCTCAAGCTCCATTGTTCCTGTTTATAAGGTAATAACCCTAGAACCATTTATTTTTAATGCTGTTTCTAACTGAAGAAAGTGGAAAATCAAATTTGAGGAGTTTGAATGAGCACTAGAACTGAAAAAATAAACCAGGAAAGGAACTGACTGGGTCTCTGCCATTGGCCCAGAAACCCAAAATATTATGCAGTCCTTAAGAAAAATATCTGAAGAAGTAAAGAAATCACATAATACTTTGCTAGGAACTTGATAAGTATCTTACCTGCTCCTTAAATGCTTCTCCTAAATTCTATGTCTGATGCTTTTGAAGACAGTTACAGCAGAGTGCTGCTAAACCAAATGACAACAATGATTATGTTATTATCTGATGTCAACATTAAATAATAGCCGTTGGCACAAGACCACAATAAACCTTCTAAAAATGACCATTTTGTCCACAGTAATCTGCTCTGTGGTGAATTTCACATGTAACAGTTTTCCTTACAAATAAAACAAAATAAAAGATTCCAGTGGACATGTATGTTGTGTGGGGTTTAATCTAACCTCTATGACACACCTCTTCCAATACATGTACTTGCAACTGATGCTCAAATGAACTACTGGACACTTAGTTCTGTTTAACAGTGACATTAGGGTTGTTGTCATTTGTCCTCAGAAATTCCTGCAAACATGTCATGGCTCATCTCAAACTCTGCCCATTGATCAGCAATCGTTTATCTGAGAACGGGTTCACTCACAAGAGTGGTGAGTGAACAGCTACAGTACAAAATGAGACAGTATTATCTGTAAAGGTCAAAGACCATGACCTTGAGTGAAAGTTGCTGGGCTTTTATGTAAATGAAATGAGTCCCCAGTCAGAAAGGTCAAATCTCAGGACGCAGGATTCAAACGAGTACAGGAATTTCCAAGATGTTTATTGGGCTGCGAGAACTGAGCCTACATGCTCAAGGGTCAATGTATTTCTTTTGCTCACTGAACTCTGCTTTAAGGAACACTATCAAAAATTATTTTGTTAGAACCTGCCAAGTGTACTATTCCACGGTCACTGTGGCAAAGCCTGTCTGCAGAGATACAGATACAGAGTGCCTTTCAGGACTCAGGAGCTCTGAATTTGAGCGTGTCCCTGTCCTGGATTCAGCAGTAGCAGTCATTTTTCTCCTTCTTAGTAGCTGGTGCAGTGCTGTGGTTTTGACTTTCAGCCTGGGAACAGTGCTGATAACACCGATGTTTTTAGTTGTTGCTCAGTGATGTTTACCCTGGCCAAGGACTGTCTGAATCTCATTCTCTTCCAGGGAGCAGGGGAAGTCAGGAGGAAGCAGAGACAGGACACCTGACGAAAACTAACCAAAGAGGTATTCTATACCACAGCACATCATGCCCACTATATAAACTATATATATATAAACCCCAAAGGCCCAGATGACTGCTCGGGTCAGGCTGGGTATCAGTCGGTGGGTGGTGAGCGTTTGTATTCTCTTCCCTTGTTATTTCCCTCATCATTATTATTATTGGTGTTGGTAGCAGCAGTGATTTGTGTTATACCTTAGTTACTGGACTGTTCTTATCTCAACCCATGGGGGTTATATTCTTTTGATTCTCCTCCTCATCCCTCTGGGAATGGGGGGAAGAAAAACCGGGGGGGGGGAGGCGACGAACTGAGTGAGTGTGGTTCAGAGTTACCAGCTGGGCTTAAACCATGACAGTCCCCTTTGCCCAATTCCTCAAGGAGAAGAATTTGTCAAAACTCTGAGCCACACCTGGCCAAGAAATTGAAATCCTGAAGAAATATTACTGCCAGTTCAGGATTTCAGCAATTGCACCTCATTCAGAAACCATCTAATCATATCCTTTGTACAAGTCAAGCTACCTTGAGAATTACAGTTTACCTTTGTAAAAAACATTAGGTCTAAGCTGGCAAGTAACCAGACATTTTGTCCTAGATCTTTTGTTCACCATCGCATACTATATCCATTGCTCCATTCTTGCAAACCTTAAGTTCTTGCAACAAAGACCTTCGGTGAATGCCCTTGGCAGGAACTCATGTATTTTAACTGACCTGGTCAATGTTCACTGTCACTAGTGTTTGGACACTTTTCAAGTGTGGCTAGCTCAGATGACCACAAATGAACTTTTGTGAACACTTATCAACCACATGAAATATTTTCAGGGAAAGATAACCAACAAGAATGCATACTAACCTTTTTGAGATTCTTCTGATTATTGTGTTTGTTTTAAGCATGCTTTGTGGTGCTCCATCTAACCAGAGATCAATGACTTACTAATCTAAAAATGCAGTGGAAGATGAACAAGAGAACAAGGACTGTTGACCTGGCATTGTTGGCAAACTGTGCTACATTTCTTGTACTGGTTTCAGCCTACCTAAAGTACTGGTGCCTGTGAATAACAGCTCTAATAAGACCATTACAGACTACACTTTCAACAGCTGCTCTTGGCAAGAAAAGGAAGGAAACTATTGAGACAAAACAGAAAAATGCAAGAACTTCCTGAACTCCGAGCCATTCTGTGTGGATCATTGACATGTATTCATGGACTGGTCAATGAGATGCTCTTATCTCTGAGATCATCTTCTGCCAACTTACCATATTCTCAATAGAAATTCTGGATTACTACGTTATTCATCAGTCAGCTGATGGGACAATCCAAAATGCTGAGGACAAATCCAGTGATATATTGAGGCCAGCTCCTTCTCTGAGCTCTGAAGCCAGCTTTTCCTGCAGCACTTCAGTGAAAAACACTTGTTTAAGCTATTCCTCTGACAAGCTGAACTAAGAGTGATCATTTGGGAAACTGAATCTTGAAGGCTATAATCAATCATCTTCAAGTCATAGGCAATTAAAATTGTAGATCATTAACTTTTGAGTAAGCTAACAAGGAGACACAGTGTAAGACACACTGCATCAAAGTAATGTAAGCTATTAATCTGGGAGGAAAGAAGATGAGAAAACCCATGCTGGTACTTACCACCTTACCTCTATAGATTATCTCAGCAAAAAGGAGGGAAATACTTCAGAAGCTCTGTGCTAAAATGCAAGGAGCTTAAAAAACAAGACTAGAATGAATTTCATATCAAGGAATCAGTTTTGTCCTTGATTATATAAGGCAGCCTGGAAACACCTTGTAGGGCTGAAAACTCTTTGGATGATGTGCTGTAAACCTTGTGACACTATCACAGAAAAAGAGAAGAGGTTTCTTTCAACTTGAGGAATGATCTTGCACCAAATCATCTGCTCTCCTTCTCTGATCTCATTTTTAATAGGTAGAATTTTCAGTTAGTAAAAAGAAGACTGAAAACTTTGTCTATATTTGTCTCACCTTATCGTAGAATTTTCACAAAGATTCCTGTACTGTACACAAGACATAGACAATGTGCCTGGCAAAACAGATGACAATCTGTCTCACACTGCGTTAAGGGCAAATTAAAAAAAAATAAATAGTCAAATATTTAGGAATCTAAAGCACTGTTCAAAGGAGGTGATCCTGCCCCTCTGCTCTGCTCTCGTGAGACCTCACTTGGAGTATTGCGTGTAGTTCTGGTGTCCTCAACATAAAAAGGACATGGAGCTGTTGGAACAAGTTCAGAGGAGGCCACGAGGATGATCAGGGGACTGGAGCATCTCCCATATGAGGACAGGCTGAGAAAGTTGGGGCTGTTCAGCCAGAAGACANTGGAGCTGTTGGAACAAGTTCAGAGGAGGCCACGAGGATGATCAGGGGACTGGAGCATCTCCCATATGAGGACAGGCTGAGAAAGTTTGGGGCTGTTCAGCCAGAAGAGAAGGCTGCGTGGAGACCTCATAGCAGCCTTGCAGTATCTGAAGGGGGCCTATAGAGATGCTGGGGAGGGACTCTAGGGACTGTNTGTTCAGCCAGAAGACAAGGCTGCGTGGAGACCTCATAGCAGCCTTGCAGTATCTGAAGGGGGCCTATAGAGATGCTGGGGAGGGACTCTTCATTAGGGACTGTAGGGACAGGACAGGGGGTAATGGGTTCAAACTTAAACAGGAGAGGTTTAGATTGGATATAAGGAAGAAATTCTTTCCTGTTAGGGTGGTGAGATGCTGGAATGGGTTGCCCAGGGAGGTTGTGAGTGCTCCATCCCTGGTGGTGTTCAAGGCCAGGTTGGATGAAGCCTTGGGTGCCATGGTTTAGTGTGAGGTGTCCCTGCTTATGGCAGGGGGGTTGGAACTAGATGATCTTCAGGTCCTTTCCAACCCTAACAATTCTATGATTCTATGATTCAAGCAGAAGGCATGAAGGTCCAAGACAATGATCCAAAAGATAAAATTTTTCTGCTCACTCCAGTGCCTGAGAATCTGTCTGTATCTAAGCCTTATCCAGAAAACTTACTGCGGTGCTAGATGCTATGCTGTCAAAATTGGCTGGAGATACTACTTTCTTGCTTGACCTGCATATCTGTTTTAAACCCATCTCCCTCCTAAGCTTCCTTGGGACTCACAAAATAGACATGTCTGTTTGGAGACCCATCTGGAAGCCTTATCTGCACATAGTGCACACACACTACATTTAGTGAAAAGGCAGCAGTAACTGCCATTAATGGCAGTGGCAACAGTAGCTGATCACTGTTTACACAATACCTTAGCTATTAGGGCAGTTGCCACACAAAAAGCCTGAAGACCACATTTTCTCAGACGGCTTTTAACCATTCGGCTACTATTGAAGAGATAGAAGGCAACTCAGTTGTTTGTCTTTTTGAAGGACTGAGCCACTCAAGTGTATCTGCAAGAGTGGGCATCTGAAAGGACAGCCTGACCTAGGCACAAGCAGGCATTCCCTAACCTTGTGTCTGGCTACTGTAATTGTTTCTTGTTCAGAGGTGTCTGGCAGCGCTCAGCCAGGCTCTGGAGTGCCTGGGCTCCCCCAGGAGCAGAGAGCCTTCACTCTGGGTGCTCCAGTGATGGATAACGTAGCCTTCAGCTCCAGTCTGGGAGCTGCCTCCAGAACCTCCTTGTAGTGGGACTGCACCATTGCATCCTGCCAGTCACTGGGGAAAGGCACCCTGGGGCAGAAGTGGCTCAGGGGAGAATGCTGCTGGTGAAAGCAGTCAGACTAAAGCATATTTTCCCCAGAATCTCTTGTTTTTACCTTCTTATGATTACTACAGGCATTTCTGGTTCCCCAGCCTCTCAGATAAGGTGTGCTGAGAATGGCCATGCCCGGCTGCTGTGGCACTACAAAGGACAATTCTGCAGCAGCAGGAGGTAAGAAATGAGCCTTGGGGATTCTTGAATTAGCTGAACTATGCTGCCAGAAACAACATGCCTGCAAAAGCCCACGTGGACTTAACGTGTCAGAAACCATGGCATTTTCAATATTTCTAATTAATAATAAAGCATACTTGGAGGAAATAATACAGAAATTGCCAAATATTTAAGGCCGAGTCATGTTTCCTTAAAAGTCTGTGGGAGATTTGCCACAGACTTTTAAAAGACAAGGATTAGACTCTAAATAGTTCATTTATGAGGAGCAAGTTATATTTTAATGTACCAGTATTTTTCCAAACTGCTTTAGGAAAATTATTAATAACTGAAGAAATCTGAAAAAAAAAAACCAACCCTAAACTGGAATCTTGGAAAAAACTTAAATTACCATAGAAATGTTTGCCTTACTTTTGAATATCCTAACTCCAGAGAGGCAAAATCAAAGAATTGTACTGTATAATCCTCTTTAAACACAATGACAAAACCAGCTTCTCTTGGTATTAGTCACAGTCTGCCAAACAGCTTTCCACACCTTTCCATACACAAATGGAGATCACTTTTACTTAAGGTTTTTAACGAACTTTTTGTTATGAAACAAAATGTGAAATTGAGTTAGACAATGACTGATGTTGCAAGATCCATAGGGAACCTTTCCTTCTATGACTCGGTCTCACTGAGGGAGGCAAATGGTCCTCTCAATATTAAAACCCTACAAACTTGCACTGAATGACATTGATGTTTATCTATAGTATATAAATACTAGGAGCTTTCCTAGTATTTTTACACTCCTAAAAGCATAACAGAAAATAAATTCATCATAGCGTTATTAACAGTGAACTTGTCTTGGTTACAGATTCAAAAGCTGATGACCTACCTCTGCTCTGAAAACTCTGTACAGTCTCAATTTAGCAAAATACCTGATAATTTTCAGTGCACAAAAACATCACTGATATGCTATAAGATATGATTCAACATTTCAAAGTGAGAGGACTACCTCTGACCTTGGCAGGCTTTGGATCAGACTTTAAAACTGCTAAGCTACAGAATTTGTGGTCAATGGGAACCAGGTGGAGAGAGGAATAGAACTGGGCAGCTCATCATTGCTCCTGAGAAAGTGTCCTGTTCCCCCATCCCTCCCTCCAGCCATGGAAAATGGATGCAGCAACAGCTACCTTTGTGTTATCAACAAAATCTGTTACAAATGTTCTTATCCCAACAAATTTTTAGAAGACAATTTAAAATGGTCAGTTCCTTTACAGAGGACAAGATCCACATATTCACAGTTCCAACACTGATCTCTTACAACTTCCCACAGGCTCTGATTTCATCATTGAAATGTTGTCAACTTGGAGCACTTTTGGCATCATGAATGAAATCTTTGAGCAGACAGACTATAGGAAAACCTTACCTGTTTGTCAACACGAGTTCTGCCAAAGTTGAGGACACCTATGCTGCAGGTGACAGCTGAAGGAGAAGGAACAGCCAAAATATGCACTCAAATATAGGTGCAGCCACGACATGGGAGGGACACGTTTGCACAGCATAGCCTTCAAACTCATTGTTCCCCATTATTTTTGACTGCTGAGGAGAAGTGACCCTATTATAAAATCATTTCCCGATATGCATGAAGTACCATAGGGAACAATAATACAACTTTGTGGAGGAAGCAAGATGTTTTTACTTTATTTCTGGCTATTTATAGTTCACTTGAGCATTTTCAGAATTGCAAACCATTCTGTAGACTAGCTATTTAAATACCCTGCTGAATGTATCCCAGCAGGAACTTGAGGGCTTTATTAATTTTCTAGCTAGAGACATTTAAACTTGTGATTCACTGGAGAATGTGCCAAAACAAGTCAGCCACTGAATCTTTAAACTTTCGCTTTTTATAAATGATCTTTTAATTAGACTGTTACCCCAATTTCCCCTCTCCTCTTCGCATGCAAGTCATTCATTTCACATGCAAAAAAATCTCCAAACCCCTTACTTAACACTTCAGCATAAGCAATTGCAATGCCTCATACTGGAACTTTGTTACATTTAAAATCTAAGGTCTCCTGAGCACTGGGTTAAAAGGAATAGCTTTTTGAAGAGATGACTCCATAGCACCAGCTTCACCACATGACAGGAAAACTTTCATTCAACCATTACTGTCACCAAGGAAATTGAAGTTAATTCTAGTTACCACCTTCTCAGATACAGACTTCTGGTAAAAAATGTATAGCCTATTTTTGAAACCTCTGTAAATAGCTCTAATGACTTTTGCTGCTGCCTAGATCAATTTCCTGACTATCACACTCCAGATAGCCTGAATTAAAATGTGTTTGATATTATGTGTCATTAGTAAGTGAACACTCTTACCTTTTAGATACTAGACATCTTTACATCATTTGCATTTGAAAGGGATGAGTAATTTTCAGCTTTGAGATAATTTAACCCACATGATTTCTGCATAATTTTGCATTCCACTCTAAAATTCTCTCTGTCCTGCCATACCTTTTATATCCTTTTGTGGTTTCCCACTATCTCTTGCTCTGCCAATTTGTCCATATGAGTACTGCTTCAAAATCAGCAGAAGGAAGACAAAATTCAGCCCTGCTCTGCTTTTCTTTAAATCACTTCCCCAGTGTATGCTGGTGATTATCCATGTAAAATAATCTAAGAAAACAATGTATTTACTACATAAAAGACAAAGTAAAAAAAAAAAAAAAAGATTTATT
>NDXB01003348.1:8363-20672 GCA_002631895.1 Agapornis roseicollis | reverse complement strand
AAAAACTTCCCCAGTTTATGTTGGTGATTATCAATGTAAAAAAAAAAAAAAAAAAAATGTATTTACTACATAAAAGACAAAGTAAAAAAAAAAAAAAAAAACAAGATTTATCTTCTTCCTGGTAGCATTTCTGCTAACTTAGCATTAGACGTATTTCCTTTAATCAAATACTCATCCCCCATCTTCTGTGGAGCTCCATGCAAGTCTGTTTCCATATGGAGCAAACAATAAAACCAAAAACCTCTCCTAGACCTTGTCCTGCTTGTTTCAGCTTTTGTAGCAGACTCATTGCCTGCTTCTTCACCAATAGAAATCCAGACTGGAAAAAAAAATGAAGCATGTAATCTCTTCTGTGTGGGTAAATAAAAGCTACTCTTGAAAGAGGATCATAGGTCATTTTGTGCACCTTGCACTAGTGTTGGTGCAAGGGTGCTTCTGTTACTGGAAGTGCTGCCTCATCTCTTTTTAGTCTGTATGTAATGTCCTATGGAAAAATAACACAATGAAAATGATCTGATGGTGAGCACCACATCCCTTTTTCATGTTTTATAGTCCTATCTTTGTAATTATTTCCCTATTAGTGACCTTTTGGATGTTTGCATAAGTGATATATTTGCTTGGGGGGGTTGTTTCCTTTCTTCCCCCCCCTCACCCCCAACCCACCCCCCCCGATTTCCCAACTATAATTCTTACTTCCAGATTTCTCTAACTTTCACTTTAATAGCACAAAGGATCAAGATTTGAGTAGGAATTCTCAAGGAGTGTATTGGTTGTAGTGTAGCGTACTGACTATGTTTTAGCCAGTCTGTAATAACATCAAGTATCGTATGTCTCTGATATTTGCTACTGCTTTATTATTATAGGTTGAACTATATTTCTTGTTTTATTTGGATGAGGTGCATTGATTCAGACACGAAGAACAAACTCCCTCTTCTGAAGAGATTTGACTCCCATTCTTTGCTGGGCTCCATTGGTATCTGATATTGCTGAAGCTGAAGCCTAGCTTTCCTTCTTTAAAGTTGTATTGTGAAAGGTGCCAATGAAGTAGTCCTCAAATAAGAGGCATCCCATTTATCTATATGTCAAGAGAAGCAACACAAAATCATTTATGAATGTTATACAAACATCCACAATAAATACTACTCCTGATCATACTTGCTGTGAGCTTCTTTCCTATAAAAAGACAAGGAAGTGGCAAATGAGCTACTGTTTTTATGCATTGTATCATGACTTCTCTCTGCATAATCTAGCATAGTCATCAGAAGTCATCACTTTTGGAACAGTACCTGTGCATTTTCATTTAGCTGCTGTACCAGCAGCATCTTCTTATTCTGTATTGCTGGGTTACTTGAACTAGAAACAAGGGCATGAGGCTTCTCTTGACTTTTGTACTTCTTCTGACAGCAGTTATTGCTCCAAGCATCACTGTTTTCAATAAGTATCATTGAAGTCAAACAAAGCAGAACAAAGTAGCGACAGCAGAGCCAAGTCTCAAAAGCTATTTTCAGCACCTCCACAGAAACTATTTGCTGCCACTTCTATTCTGGTAGACTGAGGACCAGCCTGTAATATACAGAATCACCACAGGATACCCTTTTTATCAAATAGTTTCCGAAAGGGTGTTTTTCTCCAACATTAATTTTCCATGGTCAAAGTTTGACTTAGTCAAGTTGCCAGTTAAACTGTATTGTCTCACAAACAGAGACCTAAAATCAGGTCTAGGCATATCTAACAATCTCAACAGCTCCAATAGACTGATTCTCTCATAAATCATCTACCAACTGCTCTACTTTATTTAAATTTATATACTTTATACCACCTCTTAAAAGTTGTGAAGCTGAAGAAAAATGTAAAATAAAATCAAAACAGATTTGTGTATTTGATAACAAATTCAGATGAATATTGTTGTGCATGTCCTAAAAGAGGGGGGAAAAAGAGCATAATAGAAACAGAAATTAACACAAACAACCAGAATCACAATAAAACACGAGACCTTAATTCAAAGGCTTACCTGATGTGACCTCTGCTTCCCCTGGTGCTTCAGTGTGATGTCTTTCCAAGCAGTTGTTCCTCACTATACTGTCTCAGGCCTGAAGTCTGTTTTACCATTGCTGCTTCTTTGGTTAGAGTAGTTACAGAGCATTCAAATCAATATTTTTTAACACAATTAAAATAAAGAGGGGGAAAAAAGGGGGGGGAATTTTGCTTTGCTAGACACAGAATAACAAATGTGGAGTTTTTCCTGCCTCAGAGGGTCTCATGCTCTGGGTCATGTTTATGGTTTATGGGTACTTTCCAGACACGGACTTCAACTCATGTGCACATATATACATGTCCCTGCACACACTGAGCTTGCTCCTGGAGAAGTCACCTGGTACCATTAACTTTAGCCCCAGGTTACCATGAGGCTACTCCACCAGAAGATAACAGTCACAGTTCTTACTGTTCCTACTGTCTAACAACATTTACCTGCTCTTTTTGTTGAACTTGAAGTCCGCTTTGGAGTGGGCTTGGCATCATTTTTCTGTTGAAATCTCCTGTGAGTTAATCTGCAACACCTCACAGTAAAGAAAAAAACAATCCAACTCCTTCATTACACAACTGCTTCACTTCCTAAGGTTTAGGCTACATAAATTAGCCTCAGGCCATGCTCACCTCTCACACCCCTGAACTGCTACAAACCAAACTGGATTAGCTGATCAATTGATAAACTGACTTTTGGTTGTGTGACCACAGCTCCTTCCACACATTCTGACCAGAAACCCCAGCACTCAGAAGGAACCAGATGGGCTGCTCCTGGACTACTACTGGTTTTAAGGAGTATTTTGATTTTATAAAAAAGTGTTATATTGCAGTCTTTATTTTGATGATCAAATACTATTCATTCCATAGGAATTGTGATACATCCAGTGCATGTGGTAAGTGTTGTCCTATGCCAAATGAAGGTTGTGCACCAGAGGAACATATCGGCCCTCAAAAACCTGCCTCATTCATTTCAAATGAGTGCTGCTGCGGACAGCTGGGATTGTGTTCCTACATCTCTCCTCAAGTCCTGCATGATGTGGAGAAGGTCACCCAAACCACAGTTTTCAAAACATGGCCACAAGTTATGCATTCCTCATTTTCTGGGTATCTAATATAAAACAGCTGTGGTACTCACATCTGCAGCTGGAGCTTGCTCCCACTGCAGAAAGCATTATAAAAAGGTTAAATGCTCTGAAATATGAATTCCAAGCTGGCTGTCTAAAAGCAGCAGACGTTTCTGACAAACCATTTCTACAGGAATGCAGTGAGGACAGGCCTACTATTTGCTGGGTAAAAGTCTGTCTGGATAGCAAGTCCAAAGAGTGGCCTCAAGCTGTGCCAAGGGAGGTTTAAATTGGATATTAGGAAAAAATTCTTAACTGGAAGGGTTAATAAGCATTGGAATAGGCTTCCCCGGGAAGTGGCTGAGCCACCATCCCTGGAGGTTTTAAAAGATGTGTAGATGTGGCATTTATGGACACGGCTTAGTGGTGGATTTGGCAGTGCTAGGTTAACGGTTGCTCTTTTCCAACCTAAAAGATTCTATGACTCTGTGAAGACAAGTTCACTAGCATTTGTGAATCAGAGCAAATCTGCAGAGATTTTGGTAGTAAAACAGATAACTTTTTGGTCACATATCATAGCATATGATCCACAATTCTGAATTGGAGTCTGAAGACATCAAAATGCTTTGTATAAAGCAAATGCAAAAAAATGAACCCCTTCTTCCACCACTTACATATATAGTTTTATATACACAAGCAAACAAACAAGGATTGTTGTGGAAAGCAAGAGGAATAAGCAAACATTCCAGGCTAAACTACTTGTAGGTATTTGTAAATGAAATCAGTTGTGGCAACACTGCAAAGACCACTTTCACATTGCTGGTCTGAGTATTTGCCTGTATCCTCCTCAGGCAAGGCTGGGAGGTGCCCTGGTTTCCACCGAAAGGAAGCCCAGCTGAGCATCATAGAGGCAATCACACTGATTTTTCATAAATAACCAATATTATTTAAGGGAGCAACAGTTACCTGCAGATGGCAAGGAACAAGCTTGTATCATAAAACCTACCTATCCCAGCAAGACTGTGGGAAGCTTGGATTAAACTCCCTTTGCTGCCTGAGGAAATCTGACCGACATCTCCCACCTTGAGGTGAGCATGCTGATCATAAAAGGTTAGCTATTTTAAGGCACAAGGGTGAGGCATCCCATTACTTCTCTTCAAACTGTTCCACTTTGCATGAAATGAATATTCATTGGGCTCTTGAGAGAATGAAAGTGCAAAAATGTGTCTATAACAGGGTTGTTTAGGGCTCAGCAGGGAAAGTGGGTGAGAGGAACATATTCTTTTGGAATATGAGAGCACACCTGGCTAAGCATCAGCACAGCAAGGGTGTTGATGATCTGTGTTTGGGACTGAGGTGCTCACACTGGTGATAAGACAGAATTTGAATGCTTCAATCTGATCGTGGCAGCAGCCCTCAGACGCAATACTGAAGAGGCTACCTGGAAATTAATAGTTTTCTATTTAATGCTCAATAATGTGAGGAAAACACAATATGAAATCACTCAAAGAATGATGAGAATGACTCTCCTACAGCTGCAGGAATAAAATTTCTCCTTCTAAACTACCCTTATATATTGATCTAGGAATAAAAATGATCCTGGCAGAGAAGTAATTAAGTAGAATGACTGCAAAAATCTGATAATAGATTGTCTTAAATCCAGCAAAAAGCCCTTCATCTAGATATACTAAAAAGCAGATTAAAAAACCGTTCACATGAACTCTTCTATGAGAGAATTTTCCCTTTAGACTGTTGCTTTAATGACTGTGTAACTATTGGAATTAACTGGATTTGAAGGGACGCTAGCATTTTTAACACAGGTTTTATCAGACAGCGACAGCATCTTTCGTTTTATCGTAACTTTTTATTTTCACTCTCTGATGCACTACTATTGGATCAAACTTTCCAGTTGTGTAGTGGATGATCGTTTCAGTCTGCTTATACTGACTTCGACTGGCTTTCTTCAGGAATTAATCTGTCCCACAAATTTTATTGTGAAATTATTTAGAGCGATGTTAACAAAGTTAGGCTGGTCAGGTAAAGAAAAAAATTCTGTGTGTTGCCCTCAAATGACCTTGCTGTGGAGAAGAATATTTGGGCACGGCTTCTTTAATGGACAAAATCGATAGAATTTAACAGCAGGGAACAACATTGTTTAAAGCTGTAGCAACAAAAAACTTTATGGGATCTCTGTGCATTATTTAGTTTTATTATCTAGAGAATGAATAGATAATATGCATTATCTAAATGATGCATTTAGGTAATATTTATTATCGAGACCATTTGAAATTATACTTAAAAAAATAAGGAAAACATTATATGATCATATGATTTTAGTTCTAGTGGGGAACCAGACAACATCCATAAGAATGAGTGGTCAATTCACACTGACTGAGACCAGTGACAAGTCCAGGAGAAGGATCTGCCCACTCTAAATGTGGCCCACTCAATTGGAATGAGCGTGAGCTTTTTAACTAAGGAACACCAGGAATGCCTGTGCCTTTTCAGTTTAGTCAAAGCTCTTTCATGTCTTCTGGCTGCCAAAACCCATCAGGTTTGCTTCTGTTTGCATGTATATAGCTGGTTTGGCATTTCAGCTCATTTTATGAGGCAGAGCAGCAGCAGATGCTGCCTTCATGTGAGCTTTGCTCTATATTTTTTACTAATAAAGACTGGACACACTATTAATAACCTCTTCTTTACACTGCAGACTGGTAAATTAGATGTGGGTTTCTGACTCTCTAAGAAATGTTGTTAGATTCACTGTTTTGATACCTTTAATGTACCTATGGTACTTTTATGTCATTCGTTATGAAGTGCACCTTCTAGCTGAGCGTTACATGCTGATTTGTGCTGGCTGGCTGATGACCTAGGTGCTGTGTAGGAAGAATTTAGCTTTTATTTTTTTCAGGACACTTGAGAAAAAATATCAGGGGCTTGGAATGTTTTCATATTCCAAAGGGAAAAATTTTAGTACATGGGCAGAAAACATCTCTAGTAAGAAATATTTAAGAAAACACGGAGAGAAAAGATTATATCAGAGGACAGAGATCATCCCAAGCTCTTGGTTTGCTGGTAGTAATCCAGTCTACCTCAGGAGCCCTCCAGGATTGTCTTCGGCACAGCATTAGTAGATTTTATAAATTGCAATTACACACTAGGAAATACCCCTTTTGTTCCTGCTTACAGATCTTTACCCCACCTGGAGACTGTTAAACATGAATCTTTCCCTCTCCCATGTGTTCTGTATGGGAACATGAATTTTTCTGCACTATGAAAAAGGATGCAATTAATTCACTTTAGGACTCATTGCCTTAAAACCACAGAGACACAGATCTGGGAAACATAACAGGAGGCTCCCCTGTCCTACCCCTGCACTATCCTCAACAGGTTCTGGTATTAAACACATCCAATAAAAGACGTACAGATGTATTCTTGAGAACTACTCCAGTACTTCAACAAAGTACTCCAAAAGGTTGCACTGATAGTGCAATTTTGAGCAGGCAGCTTTTATTTGAAATAATTTCTTTTCCTTCCTCATTGGTCTTAAAAAAACCCTGATCATTATTCTTTTAATAATGATCTCCTTCAATACTAGAACAGTTATCTTATCCCCTTTTAATTTTCACTTTCCTAGCCTAAAGGAATGGAGCTACCTTTCTTTATGGGTTGTGTTTTCTAAACCCTTTAGCATTCTTTGCACCCTCCTCTGGATTTTCTCCATGTCATCTTTTTAAATGGGTTGTCTAAAAGTGGACACAATGGTCTGAAATCCAGCTGACTCCCAAGTAGAAGAGAATAATTACTTCCCAAGGGTTGAGTACAACATTCCTATGAATGTATCTTTGACCAAGACTTTCTGTTTTTGTAACAATATCGTGTTATTACTCATATTACTCATAAGCCAGTTTGTGATTCACTACAACCCCCAGAGCCTTTTGTGCAAAGTTACTCCTGTTACATTTTTCTACCTACTTGATTTGTCTGTTGAATTTCATCTGCTTTTAATTTCAGATGATGTCTGACTTTTCAGAGTCATTTAATTTACAGTTCTGATCCTGTCACCAAAGTAGAAGTGACTTCTCCTTTCGTATTGTCTGTAGATTTTCTAAACATATTAATTGAATGTCGTTGTTCAATCATTAATAAAGATACTTAGAATATATGGGACTTGGTGTGAGATGCCTCTCCAGCTTACTGTGAATCACTGAAAGTTGTTCTTGGCAGTCACTCAATAACAATGACATGCAGAGGAGGGGGTTCAGCACTTTGCTTGGATTTGAGTAAACCACCACAGTGGCTGTGGTAGTGTGTCCTGGGTTCAGCAGTAGCAGTCATTTTTCTCCTTCTTAGTAGCTGGTGCAGTGCTGTGCTTTTGACTTTCAGCCTGGGAACAGCGCTGATAACACCGATGTTTTTAGTTGTTGCTCAGTAATGTTTACCCTGGCCAAGGACTGTCTGAATCTCATTCTCTTCCAGGGAGGAGGGGAAGTCAGAAGGAAGCAGAGACAGGACACCTGACGGAAACTGACCAAAGAGGTATTCCATACCACAGCACATCATGCCTAGTATATAAATTGGGGGTAGTTACCCAGAAGGGCCAGATGACTGCTCGGGTCAGGCTGGGTATCGGTCAGCGGGTGCTGAGCAGTTGTATTCTCCTCCCTTGTTATTTCCCTTATCATTATTATTGGTGTTGGTAGCAGCAGTGGTTTGTGTTATACCTTAGTTACTGGACTGTTCTTATCTCAACCTGTGGGAGTTACATTTTTTTGATTCTCCTCCTCATTCCTCTGGGATCAGAGGGAGGAAAAGGGGGGAAGTGAGCGAGTGGCTGCCTGGTTCAGAGTTACCAGCTGGGCTTAAACCACAACATAGTATCCAGGGAAATGAGACTGCTCTCAGTATTATCGTCTATGACCCCTTTTCTCAACAACCACCTTTCCAGAAAATGTATACAGTGGAAAGGAGTAAAGAAGATGGAGCCAGGCTTTTCTCAGTGGTAACCAGTTACGGGCTAAGCATCACTGGATATAGGAAATTACATTTAAACACAAGAGAAAAATGGTTGGTTTGGGTTTTTTTCTTATGAGGGTGGCCAAACACAACAACAAGCTTCCCAGAAAGGTTACAGAGTTTCCATCTTGGCAACTGAATGGACACAGTTCTGAGCAACCTGCTGTAGCTCACCCTGCTTGAGCAGGGGGCTTGGACTAGAGACCTCCTGAGGTCTCTTCCAGCCACAACCATTCTGTGATTCTATGAATCTATGAAAGAATGATGTTTATTTTATACATCCTTTCTTGAACTCAGACAGTGTTTTGCAAGCAGTTGTAACTTTTTAGAACAATAATGTTAAATAGCCTGAAGTCTTCTACTGACAAAACTGGAAGGTCAGTCTGAGGATTAGGTTAAACATTTTACCAGTCTCTGCAATACTGTGAACACACATAACAAACAGCACTTGAAACTCTGTAACTGACTCCTCTGGAGACTGAGTGCACATTTTCTTTAACCCTAGATCAAAGTCTTTCTCCCAAAGTTTGAGCACTGGTATTAGACAGTTTCCCTGTTACAGCCTCCCTCTTCCCACCATTCCACCTTTAGAAAGCAGCATGTTATTTTTAAGGAAGCTGAAGCTCAATGCCATCACTATTAGTAAAGATCTCTATTCAAATTCATGACTCATTTGACCCAGGGTAGGCCTCTGCAGTCAAATGGGAGTATTGGCAAGCACCACTTGTGACCTGGATTCTGTCCCCTCTGTTCCCAGAACCTCACAGTCACTTCATTAGTGCCCACGTGGATGAGTAACATGAACAGCATGAGTCACAGTCAGTGACTGGATATGCCTCAACAGTCTTTCCACTGTGCCTTAGGTTTTTGGATTAGTTAAGAAGCCCATGTCCCAGCAGGGAGGTCAGACTAGCAGATGGGTGACTCTGGCCCCATTACAAGATATTCTCTAACCACAGCCACCTATCGGGAAGTTTGTCACTGGAGCAGCACGGTGGAGCAGCACACAACAGGATTCTACCCTGCTGAAGAGTTGGACCGAAACGTATTTGTCTTGAAGCTAGGGATTTTCAACATTTATCCCTCCTACAAGAGGTTTACCCTTCTTTCCTGCTGAAGTCAGGGGGGAATCTCTGGCTCCTAACTTCACTAGGCTCAGGACCTGGCTCTTAAATGAACCCACAGCTTTCACAGACTACTGGCTTGGAATCCAATGGACTGGCCAAAATACTTTCAGCTAGTCTTGTCACCTGATTTTGATACTTGGCAGAAATTCTAAAAGTATTCATGCTTCCTTTTGCTCCCCTATTTAGCAGATTGGTTTTCACAATTTTTCTGCTTCCACATCAGAGTTTTTGGTTGTGAAATTATGTAAAACCCACTTAATTATAATGTGGAGTTTAAAATTATCTGTTCAGACAGGTACAAAGACATGTTCTGAACAGCAGTGCAATAGCGTGGTGTGGAAAAAACAGCATTTAACACAACTACCTCTATACATTTCTCTTAGTTATACAGTTGAAATACATACTACGTCAGCTGTAATTCTGTAATAGTGCCTCTTCTTTTTCTCTTGTGTTATGAGCATGAATTGGTATGAAAGCATTGCTTTCTCGCTTACTTGCAAACCTGTCTGATTATTTCCTTAAAAGGGTAAATGGGGTTTTTCTGTTAAATCTTCTCTTAGAATTTAAGCATCCGTAAATGTGTCTCTTCTATTGACAGACCTTCACATTTCCTTGTCCCAAATGAGTGATTCTCCCCAGAATCATTTTATATAGAGACATCACTGCTCCTCTCCTACATGTGGCATACAGATGAGAAGGCTCCATGTGTAAGTCTTGTCAGAGAGCAGGTATGAGGTTGATTACTGGTAATCGAGTATCAATTGTTTCTGCAGAAAATTAAGAACTAGGTGCATGTTCCCACTGGAAACAGAGGTGCCAAAGGGCTTGTAGACACCTAAAGGCAGGTTTTACAAAACCCTTGATGAGATGTGATTGAAGCACCCTGAAAGGCAGTGAGGTAACAAGTGAACCTGGACTCCTCCTGTCCTAGGTATTTTATCTTAAGTCAATCTTAAGCTAAATAGGAATGGTGAAGCATTAGCCTGACCTCTGCGGGGAGTTAGTAACCACACAGTATTCAAACCTACCACTGTTTTTTGCTTCTAAGAATTCATTCTGATCTTATGACCTTACGCCTCGATAACTCCTAAGTTTCCTTACCAAAGGCTGTTGAAGTGTTTGCTTTAGCAAAAACTGGCAACCTAGAGCTATTCTACTAGCAGCATGACCCTCCAGTGAGGCTAATTCACATGACTTCTGTCTGACTTGAGGGCATATAGATTCACAGTTCTAATTAGTATCATCCACATGGCTAGTTTACTAGGAGCTGGAAAATTCAAACCTACAAAACAAACACAAAAGCATATGTGCTTTTCCTCTTTTTCCCAACAAAGCTCATAGTAACTGTGCAGAGAGAAGGGAGTGTATGGACTACAAGAGGAAAAGAGAATAAAACAATAATTCCTGGAAATATTTTCCTGGTAAGACGCTTCTGTCTTAATGAAATAAGCTCTACAGATAGCTAACCCCCACTTCCAAAAAGAGCAAGCAATATCACTCTCTCACAATAGCGAGTCATGATTTCTGTGAGGTACATGAGTTCGAACTTTCATACACTATTGGTTTCTTAGTTAGAAGTTATATTGGGCCAAGGCATTTGCACATTTCTAAGACAAATCTACTGCTATACCGCTGAAGGCACATCCCTGTTATCACATACTGTTCAGCTATTTCAGGAATGAAGAGCTTTAAGAGCTCCCAAAGGTTAAATACAGCATCCTGTATGCAAGCTGAGTTGCTATGGTGACATTTCTTTACACTTGCATCACTCACTTGTTTAATATAGGCCTATGGCCTTCTGTTTTCTAATTGTTGATGAACTACCAAACTGCCGTATATTAACTGTACAAAGGGGATGTGAATCATATTTCAAAACACCAAACTAAATGTGGTATGATTAAACCTGAGAAAAATACATCACTACAAACAAAACTGTTAAAACAGATTTTGTATTAAAGAAGTACATTTTAATTTGAACCAAAAATGTTGCAACCTAGTAGCGCAAAATATGTTCCAGGAGGTAAAGGTGGAAGTTGGGATCACACTTACAAAAGCAAGGCATTAAATGTCAGGAAATTTAAAAAAAATAAAACAAAACCAAAAACAAAACCAGAAAAACAACTACACACAAAAACCCAAATGAGCCTTCAAGTATCTGAAGGGGGCCTATAGGGATGCTGGGGAGGGACTCTTCATTAGAGACTGTAGTGACAGGACAAGGGGTAATGGGTTAAAACTGAAACAGGGGAAGTTTAGATTGGATATAACGAAGAAGTTCTTTACTGTGAGGGTGCTGAGGCACTGGAATGGGTTGCCCAAGGAAGTTGCGAGTGCTCCATCCCTGGCAGTGTTCAAGGCCAGACTGGATGAAGCCTTGGGTGGCATGGTTTAGTGTGAGGTGTCCCTGCTTATGGCAGGGAGGTTGGAACTGGATGATCTTAAGGTCCTTTCCAACCCTAACTGTTCTATGATTTTATTATTCTATGACATAGCATGAGAAAATCTGGGTATTTCTAGGGTTCTGGTCTCAGCCCTCCCTCTTGTCGTGGTTTCCAGTCACTGGGAGCTGAATCTCATTACCTAGTACTTGGAAAAAAACATGCTCCACCAGATATGCAAGTTAATTATCCTTTTTATTTATTTGCACGTTTTTTGCTTATATCTTTATCTACAGTTTGGGCAGTATGATGCTGTTTTGGAAAGCTGCCCTGTCTATGGCTCTGATTATGATCTTGTAAGACAGCAATTGACTTTAGGCATTAAATAAATACACGGGTTTGTGACAGGAATCTTAACAGAGACCACAACTCTTTCCACAGATGTGGCTTGGGTTTTTTTTCACATCTAGCTAGCAATAATGAAAAGATACGTGAAAAGTTAATATTTTCTAAAACTGTTACGCCTTTTGTTTCAGGGAGAGCACTGATATTTATGTTGTGCTGGGGAGGCAGAATGTTTTTAGGCAGCTGGTGCAATTACGTAGTCCTGGTGCATCATTAGGAGGCAAAGTATAACCAGAGTAGACGTTTCTCTACAATCTTTTATCCACAGAAAAAAAAAAAACAAAAAAAAAAAAA
>NDXB01003347.1:61991-83378 GCA_002631895.1 Agapornis roseicollis | reverse complement strand
TTTTTTTTGTACTTCTCCTTTTTTGTTTTTTTTTTTTTTTTTTTTTTTTTTACTATCCCATCAATCTTTGTGTCATATGTAAATTTAATCAGCTAAGATTTTATTTCATCATCTAGATTGCTTGTAAGAATGTATTGAACACTGTTAGACCAGGAACCTCTCTCAGGGGACCTTGCTTGGAACAGCCCTGCTCATTGATATCTGCCAATAAGCCTGTTTTTAATTCATCTAATGTGTGCCCTCTTGATTAAAAATCTTGCATTATAGGAAATTAAAAATATCATGTGACACAATTGCAAAAGCCTTAGAGAGTTCTAAAGATGCTATGTCAACAGAGTTGCCAGTTTTAGTTACCAAAATATACTTGAGTTATATTTTTTTTTTAGTTTATATTCTTCAGTGAAAGAGCCCTGGAAAGGGGTATTATTTTATAAGATCAAGATGAAATTTCTTCTGTATCCTCAGTCACTTTTTAGAGTATCAACATTTTTCACTGCTCTTGACTGTTTTCCATGAGCTGGGAGAACCTGATTACAACCACTGACAACTCAAATGTTTCTTTTTAAAACCCAAAATATTGTACACACAATACACACACACAATTACGTGTGTACATGGTATGAGCAACAGTCTGTATCTGTAACTGGTATTTTCTTTAGATCATTTTCAGTTTTACAGTGTTTAAAGAAGACAGACATTAATATCCAATGTGTCAAAACATGATGTCCTTACTTGGAATATATACCCATTCGTTACAGTGGAACACTGGGTGCAAATACAGAAATCATTTTAGCTCTCTATGATTATTGCCCTGCCATACTGTGACAACATTTATGACAATCAGCCTGTTTTTTTCTGGACTGGTCTGGAATATTTGTGACTAATTTCTTCCATACCAAAGAAAGAATGTGAACTTGAACATGTAAGGCAATTTGTCCTGTTTTATCTTAGGAGAAAACTGGCCTTTGACATGCCAATGCATTACGTTTAGAATTTAATTTACTGGTAGGTTCTGAAGTATTATGAACAGTGAAGTCTATGGTCAAACGTGTCCTAACCTTTGATCTTTGCTTAAGTTTTACTTCTCTTCTAAATGAAGATTCAGTTATAGCTGTTCACCTTCACCAATCTTTTGAATGCTGCTTTGACGCATGAAATAAATACACACGCTTATTGAAAGCTCATAAAGGACTTAAAATCTTTGTAAATTTTAATAAAATGCATATTTTAATTAGGTTAAAGGGAAACCTGCTAAATATATTTATTCTTGAACTGCTGACCCTCCAAATCAAATTCAGAGAAATAAGGAATTGAAAATTTCTACGAAAGTTAAAATTCTGAGGGGTTTTTATCTTTAAAACATAGACTTTTTGTAAATGTTCACTGGACAAACTGATCAGATATAACTCCCATCAAGATGTAAAATCTGTACAACTAATTAAATCTAAAAGTATGATGTATTAATAGAAGAAAAACTCAGAGCAATACCAAAGGTAAGTAATATTTAAAAGGAAAGACAGAGATGTGATAACAAATAAAACCAGAGACTAAATAGCCACCTTTCACCGAATTAATGAAAAGTCTAATTTATTTAAATGGTCACTTCTGGTTAGCAGGCAAAGCTGATCTCCTAGAAGCAACAATACTGTGTTGATTTTGTAGCTGTTTTTTTAATTTTAAATAAGCTAGTACAACTTTGAAAGACAAATATAAAAGTCTGAGCAAATTGTCTGGAAACCCAAACTACTCGTTGGGTGAGAGAAAGTAAGGTATAGAGCTAAAGAAAGAAACCAGAAATTGGTCTCATTTGTTTTTCTTTCCTCTCATTCATATACAAACACACATTTAAATTAACCTCTCCAAAGGGTAGATTAAGAACAGGGGCTCAAAGGAAAGAATGGTATAAAGAAGGAAGCTTGTTCAGTCACTGATTCCTCTCTGAACATAGCACAGACTATGTCCTGAGAAGCAAAAAGTTACCTTCAACTTTTTAGTCTTAGTGAATTATGACACAAGAAAAGTTAAATTCAAATGTTCTCTAAGCAGAAGAGGAACATTTGTATCCCAATTTGGACTGACCAGTTGCTTTTGGTCCAGCTACTTTGGTAGGTATTATGTACGTGCATATGGTGTGAGACCTCAAGGTGGGCAGATCATCGTTTTTGCTATACATACGGCGTTTTCCAGAACATATCAAGCTTGGGTTAGTATGTCCACTTCATGCATACCAATGCTTGTTCTTGGTGGTATATGGTGTATTTCTGTTTATGGGCTTCTTAGTAGAATAAAGGTTCTGATTTCCAATCAGTTCGTCTGCAATGCGTTTGGGACAACTGACACCTCTACCACACTCTAAATGGGTATCACTGAAAGGGGCTTATCAACCGACAACTTGCTCAGCTCACTTTAAAAACAAAACAAAACAAAACAAAACAAAACAAAAACAAAACAACAAAACAAAACAAAACCAGTATTAGTTCATTTTAAATGAAATCTGGCTATTGGACAACTGTTGGACTGGGACAACAGTTCAAAGGGATTCTTTTGAGTATTTTTGTGGTAGTAGAGAAATCAAAGATTCTTGACAGAGCAAGTATGGAAAAAGTGTACAAAGTAAAAGGAAATTGCTAAGTGGTGCAAATGTAGTGTCATCAGTAGTCACACACCAGAAATTCTGGGATAATTATCAGAGACTCCAGACTTCATGGACTATGCAAAGAATGCTGTAACTGCCTGATGGCACCATTATGTACTGGAAAGAACTTAAAAGTAATACAGGATCAAGTTGCTATTCCTACCTAGACTGTTAAGAGGTCTAGTAACTACTCTGGTTTTTATTAGCATCAGTTAGGGTCAGTATTAATGAAGATGTGCAATGTTGTCATTGCAGCTATTTATTGCAGGTTATGAACATAAGATTAAACATGACCTTTGGAGAAGCGTCACTCCAAACAGCTATGATGCCATGTACGACACGGTACCACAGCTCTTTTTTTTTTTTTTTCAGCATACTTTTTAACCTCCTGTCATGCACCCTTGAAGTTGCTAGTGAAGGTGTTTTATAGTTACAGATACTGCTGTTGGCCTTTGTTATGAGATCAAGTCCATGAAAATTACTCCAGCAAATGCTGTCAAGATTCAAGACACCAAGATTCTGAGATCTGGCCTTTACAAGCTTGAATGAACTGACAATATTCCTTCCCAATCATTCAGCCATGAGTATGGTATCTCAAATCCATCCAGCATGGCTATAGCCCCAGAAGTGGTAAAGGCAGAGCGTATTGTACCCAGCATTTAGAGTAAGCCTTTCAAAGACAGACACCAAGAAGTTCTGGAGATTCCTGTCATTGCTGCAAGACCCCTAAGTATTTCACACAGTCCAGACTTTGTTCACATTCTGCTCCCTACAAAAATGTTCTCATCTCTAGTTTTACAGTGTACAATAATGGATGCTGTAACGAAGCCACCCAAGCAGAAATATTAATGATGTATTCAATCTGCTATGATAAAAAGACTGTATTAGATTAGTATTAGATATCATTAGACATTTTAGGGAAGATTAATATCACAATAGGTAAATCACTACTATCATCAATTTGAATGAAACACTCAGAGCATAGGGTACCATTTCATCAGCTGGTGGAAGCTGCTTGCTTGGGTTTTCATTTTAATGAATGTCATTTGGCACTGCACACAGGTTCTGCTATCTTACAGCACAATACACAGCAGACAGAACTGTAAACACAGTTTTATTCATCCTGGAAATTTATGCAAGAACCTACTCAGATCTGCCAAGCACTAAAGAGAAGAAAATGTGTGGTTTAAACTATGAACATAGAGATTTTCTGTTTGTATGATTTTTTATGGGAACACCAGGAATCCGAATACATTGTTATCCTGATATGCCTTCTAGCACTTCCACCATTTTTCTCAGCAATAAAAATAACTGAAAAAAACATTTTGATTCATTATAGCAGAAACACTTGTGTACTGCTTCTAGTTCCATACCCACTTAGGCAGATACATATACTTCATGGATTAAGAATTATTTACCACATTTGTCCCCAGTGATATCAACTTAGTCTTTTATTTCAGGAACAACATAGGAAATCAAGGGATATTAGGATTCTTTTTCTGCTATAAGAAGTTTTAGAGTGGTTTTATGTTTTATTTCAAATTATTTAGTAGTATTTTCCTTTTAGAAAATATATTTTTTAAAATTGGCAGTACTGCAATTTGCCAGAATTACTAGAATCTCTGACAGAATCTGGGTCAAATACTCTGGCATTTATTAAAAGACATTCAAATGCTTGTGGGACTCAGGAAAGCTGGACCTCTATTATTCACTGAGAACTGTAGAATTTGGTTTTACTTCTTAGATTCTGGGTCACCTGATTATTTTTTGTTGCTAGTAATTTTTAGGGTAGCTGACAGGAATATTTTTTGTTTAGTTTATCGGAAAGGTATTACATAAAAATGCTTGCAAATTTATGTAAATGCATTCAATTTAAAACTTTTTGAGATACAGTTCTGGCTTTAAAATAATGTTGAAGTGACATGCTTATAATAACCAGGTAACCTCACTAAAACACATATGAAAGCAGTATATACTGTTTAGTTATAGCAATTAGTTCAATTGTTCACATAAAAGATTTACTTTTCAGACTTTTCTTTGAACTCTTCTGCATAGCACCAGTATCAGTGATACGTATTTTAGCACTGTAAAAACAGAGGAAAAGTGGCACTGACATATTATTGCCATTTCTCTGTCCACAAGTTCAGAAGTGCAGTGGTGGTATCATCAGGGCAGCTTTGTTTCCACACCTGCACTGACAAAATTCTGCCTTGCCTTGTAACAAGCATTGTCTCTAACTCTCTTATGTTTTGCTCAGTAAAGTAGCAAGGAGAACATACATTTGCTCCTCACATATCCTCCTCCTGTGATCTTCTTCATTAATACAGTCTTTAGAGATTCAGTTTTGCAGAATTGCTCTAAGCACAAAATCTGTATCAACTCAAGTTTCCAGAAGAAACCCTAATGAAATTCTGAGAGAGCTTCATAACAGAGTTTTTCAGAAAACATTTTCTCTGTCTCCGCATTAGAGTCACCATGATATTTAATTTAAAAAGTTAAGCACAGGTGTTGTAAAGAAAGAAAGGCATGGTCAAAGGCCTTTACACTGTATTCCACACTGTAACAGCAAGTGAGTACCTGCAGCTCTGTCTTCAGGCCTTCCAACTGACCTCGGCATGGGGTATTATCAGTTGCCCAGCAGAGGCTTGTAAGCTGGCTTTCAGTGGAATTGATCTTCAAATATTCTAAAAACTCCCCCTTTGGAAGACAGCCACTAGATTTAAGTGTTAAAGTCCAAGCTTTAAGAATTCTGCTTAGTTTCCATCTAGCTCACGGGGGCATTTAATTTAGCTACATTTCAGTAGCACTTCCCTGATCCTTCCCAGAATTTTGTATTTGCAAGTTGTTGTGGTTTAACCCTTTTCAGGCAGTTAAGACCACACAGCTGCTTGCTCACTACTGCCCCCGGTGGGATGAGGGAGAAAATCAGAATTGTAAAAGTGAGAAAACTCATGGATTGAGATAAAGACAGTTTAATAGGTAAAATAAAAGCCATACACACAAGCAAAACAAAACAAGGAATTGATTCATCACTTCCCATCAGCAGACAGGTGTTCAGCCATCTCCAGGAAAGCAGGATTCCATTACACATAACAATTACTTGGGTAGACAAATACTATCACTTTGAATATCCCCCTCTTCCTCTTTATTCCCCTAGCTGGTATTGCTGAGCATGACATCATATGGTATGTGATATCCCATTGGTCAGCTGGGGTTGGCTGTGTCCCCTCCCAACTCCTTGTGCAGCCTCAGCCTACTCACTGTGAGGAGCAGAAAGGGCCTTGAGTTTCTATAAGCACCGCCCAGCAATAACTAAATCATTGCTGTATTATCAACACTGCAGCACAAATCCAAAATATAGCTGAAAAGAAATATACTTATCCCAGCCAAACCAGTACACAGGTATGTTGATGTGTACCATCTTAAGTCCCATGATACCTGATGCCATAAAAGTTTGTGTACTGGTAACTGAACTTCTGCTGGCAGATCATATCTGGAGGTTTAAGAGAGATCATTAAACTTCCATCTCACAAACTTCTCCACTTTTTTTTTTTGTTTTTTTTTTTTTGCTTTGGGTTTTTTTTTTTCATCTTAGATTCTCTCATATGGCATCGTGCTCCTCTCTAGTGTATACTCATCATCTGAACAAGTGATACCATCTCCTCCACTATTTCCACTATCTGACTTCTGCTCTGGGGTTGGCCTCAGACTCCTTCATTCTCCAGTATCTGGTGAGACACCTTTTCTCCACTCATTTACATCATAGTAATCCAAAACTTATTTCCCCCTTTATAAGGATTATTCGGAACCAGATTTTTGAGAAGGTAACCTGGTTTATATCTGAACATTTTTAGAGATGAAGACTGATATTTTTGGGGCTAAAAGAATTTCTACTTTAAATTCTTGTGGCATTGATATAATTTTACAGAGTAGAAAAAGAAATTCCTACATTCAAAATGGAAACTGCACCCTTGTGCAAGCACTCCAAAAGTTCCCAACAATCAACCAGCAATCATCAGCTCTTTTGAGACAGATTTCCTAAATTGTTGCACAGGAGCAAGCAGTAAAAATGTTTTGTAAATATGACATAAAATATCTGCAGTATACCACTTTTAACAACCAGTAATTTCTTTGCATTTTATTAATAAACAAGTATCCATATGCAGAATTACCAGAGACTGAAATTTGCACTTTTATGAAAAATGAATCAATGATTAATATAAAGCATCCTTTTATTTCTCAAAGGCTACTCTCCTACAATAATGAAATTAAGTGAAGTCACAATATTAATGGGTCAATCATCAATTCTGTTCCAGCTGCTTTCAGACACTCCAGCTGAAAAAGCAAAAGCAAAGCTTAATATTGTTCACTTTCTAACCATTGCATATAGGCTCATTTGGGAGAAGTGGAGAATGACCTTAGGCTCTGGTGCTTCTCAGCTGCCAGAGTAGCTCCCTAGGCATCCAAGCTGCTGTAAATTGCAGTATGGATTAGATTGCCCCTGGCTGATTCTAAAGTCAGGGGAATAAAAATATGGCTTTGTTTCCATTTTCTCAGCTGTGTCAGCTGAGGAACCAGCCTTAAAAGTTCACTAAAGGCATTCAAGACTGCCACAAACAGAGCTGATAGTCACATCTGCCTGAAGGAGTGAAGGCTATCAGCTAGCCTGTGAACTGGCACATTCACTTATGTCCTTTCATGTATCTGTGGAGCACTTTATGCAATGGATGCATAATGCTTTCCAGTATATCTAGGTACCCTTGTACTGCAAATAAATAATGCTACGTTATATATATGCAAACAAGATAGAATATTCATGCAATAAATTATCTTATTTTGCAAATATTCTGAGAATTAAAAAACATTTACATGAAGAGAATGTCTATGCAATGCAAGATGGAAACTTTAAACAATGCACTTAAAAATCTAGAAAATGGTGTATAAAATATTCTGATTTTTTTTTCAAACAAGAAAACTCTAGAATTATTATAATGATTCAACCTGCTTTTTAAGAACTGTAAGCTGATTACCTTTTCAGTGATTTAATTTCAATAAAAAGAAGAATTCTCTAAGCTCTGGGACATTCACTTTGATACATGTCAGCTCAAATGAGCTAGTTCACAATTTAGGCAACTCCACCCCATTTGTGTAAGCATTCAGAAACAGCAGTAGAATCCTCTTCAACTACAATCACACTACATGTAGTGTGATGCAGCATGCCATGTGAACTCTGATACCTGATAAGCCTTAGCTGGGGTGTGTCAACAGCTGAAATCTATTGATAACATATATCATGAATCTATCTCAGTAGGCTTTTACCTTTGGTTTTTACATATGTACATTCACACAGGAAAGACTACAGAAAAGCTTTCTATTTAGAATTTACACTATATAGACTCTTTGAAAGTATATAAAAGCAAGATACTGTTAAGTCTACAAAATTATATCAATACCCCCATGACACATCTATTATAGAAATAAAATATTATAAGGGATAAATATCAATGTATGTCTTCTTATACCCTTAGGAATTTAGTCCCACAAAGAAAAAGCTCAAACCCTTTTCAAGTTTTATGAGGGCTTCTTTAAATATTTAGAGTTGGGAAAGCTTCTTCTTTTCTACCTCAGGCCGATGAAAGAGGAACATTCCTTTAGTCTTTTTAATACATGAAAGGGGCAAGATCACTAACATGTGATGCCCCCTCCCTTTTCTCTAAGAATGGTTCTTTCAAATCTTCAAACAGGAAAATACTTTCCTCTGTAGTTTCCTGATTTTCTACAAGATGCTGAGCCATATACAGTGCTTTAATCCCACTAGACTCTGTGTTTTTGTGTGTGCATGTGTGCTGGTGTGGCCATGTCCATGTGTATGTCAGAGGAAAAGATAATAATTTCACTTTTAAATACTATGAAGATTGTAAGGAAGAATACATTAGTTATATGGTATTATTTCAGCCAGTTTATCTGCTTACGTAGTCAAGAATTAAGGACAATGCAAGTTCATCAAACATTATATTAAAATAAAACAAAAGTCAAGTTTACCATGAAAAACACTAATGCAATTCTGTTCAGTCTTTCAAAAACAAATGTACCCAGAAACTGTCATTTTGCAAAATCTCACCTGAATATTTTTAAATACCTTGGGAAAAAACTGCTTGATTATTATTAATGTATAATGGCTACCATACATTAATGGAGTTGGTATCACTAGAAAATAGGAGCATCAACCTGTCATCCTCTTCCCAGTCCCATATTGTCACATCCTACCTTCACAGTAGTCTATGGAATATGAAGCATGTAAAAATGCAGTGTGAGTGTACATAAATACAGTGATTGAAGGAGGAAAAAATAAAAAATCCTAGGTGTGTGCGCCCTCCCAGGTTGTATACCCTCAACATTCAAGGGAAGGAATTCATGCTAAGCATCTCTGTGCAATTGAACAGTAACAGTACAGAAAAAAACAAGGTTGGACTCTCAAACAGTTAGACCCCAGTAGTTCCAGCCATAAAATCTTAAAGGAGATCTTAAATCAAACTTGAGTGATAATTAGGTCCTCAGGCTTCACAGTGGTCCTGAAAACTCTTTCCTATGTTCAGAGCAATGTCTTGCTTACATAATTAAAATGTGTTACTTTAATACACTTTTTAAGCATGCTGAAAAATGCCTTACATACACTTCTAAAGGAACTAGTCCTGTGGTGACACAGGGTTAGCTGATTTACTTCAGTTACATGCACTTACTAAACTTTCCAAAGTGCTTGACACTAAGAGCTATTTATACATAATTTATATCATACTTGCTAGCTGAGCTCCGTTCTCATACTTCATGCCTGCCATTCTCCTGAGCATAATAGCAATAATCCATCATGTATATGTATGTATAGAAATACTGATGCTGTTTGCAGGCTGATAAGGATAAAGATACAATGAAAAGATAAACAGATGGTGGCTGCACCAGAGCCCTTGGGTTATTAGAAATTAGGAGGGAAACTATTCTTTCATATTTACATTAACTCTTGGGTAACATGTTTTTATACTGCAGTGCAGTATCCCAGTTGAAAGTACTAACTGTCCATGTTTCCTTATAGGACGTGGTTAATTAGTACAAATTTCAACTGTCTTTTGTTCTTATTAGGGCAATACCACAACTGTCATAAATATATTTACCTCTCTTGGAGCCACTGGGGTCTTGCAAGTTCATAATAGCTACAGAGCTGGACTTTATATGTATTCTTTATTCCCAGCAGCCGCAAGGTAAATAAATGAAGATTTGTATTTAAATATGACCATCTCAGAAGGATTATTGAAAATTAACTGATCATGTGGAGTAAATTCTGTGTTTGTAGTATAAAGGACTGCAAATAATATTTTTTTTAACATAATGATGAAGGCCAAGAGGTGATTCTCAGTGACTCTTTCAGAAAGCTGACCATGCACAATGTGCCTTTCTCAGGCAGCATGTGGATGAATTGAACTCCAGCTTCTTTAATGTATGCTTGTCTGATTATTTCTACAAATAAAAGAAGAAAAACTAAGGATTAAAATAATCAAAAAGGGAAAAGAACCTAGTCTGAACAGAGAAGTTAAAGCAGATCTGACTAAAAATTTTTTAACATTTCAGTGAATGCATGGTCTCTTTCGACTGTCTCTGTCTGAAACTTTTCATTATTTTTTTTCAAAAAGTGTACAGGACTGACAAAGACTTACAGGCCCCTAATATGTACTAATATATACTTGCATTGTCCTCTCAGTAATGAATGTCATGTGGCCAATTACATAGAAAGAAAGTAAACAGTAATGATTTAACCAGACTATCTTGCTGATAGTATTAACTCAGAGTTTTTCTAGAACCTGGCAGCTTTGTGGTTCATGAGAATCAGTATTAATTGTTTTATTGTCCACTAAGAAAAGGATGACCTGAAAATAACATGCAGTAAAACATGACTGTAATTAATACAGGGTATTTATCATACACATTAAGGTTTTAAAGGTTATAAATTATTATTTAGGATATGCAGTTGCACTGCTTTCAGAGATTAGCTCTGTGCAATGTTAGTTAGTTCTGAATAAATAAAAATGTATTTGTGTTATACAGTAGCTCCACACAGAGACACCAACAAACTATGAATCAGTTTCCACAGAGATGCAGACCTAATCAGACAGGTGAAGTGCTGCACTGACATGACTGTGCTGCTGTACTGGGTATGTGTGTCACAGTTTTGCTAGCAGGGAGAGAGCTAGAGAGGTGGTGCTAGAAGGTTCCCCTATGTCTCACAGAGCCAATGCTAGATGGCTCCAAGAAGAACACACTGCTGGCAAAAGCTAAGCCAACCCACAACAGTAATAGTAGCTCTGTGATAATGTGATTAAGAATGGGAAAAACCTGCTGCACAACAGCAGCCAGAAAAAAGGGTTAGGAATATGAGAGAAGTGACCCTGCAGACACCACAATCAGTGCAGAAGGAACAGGAGGAGGTGCTCCAGCCAAGGGAGCAGACATTCTGCTGCAGCCTATAGTACAGGTCATTGATGATGCAGGCTGTTCCCCTTCAGCCCATGGAGGTCCATGGTGGAGCAGGCCATGGGGGACCCTACACTAGATCAGGTAGATGCCTGAAGGAGGCTCTGACCCCACACTAGATCAGGTAGATGCCTGAAGGAGGCTCTGACCCCCATGGGAAGCCCACGCTGGAGCAAGCTCCTCTCAGGACCTGTGGCCCCATGGAAAGAGAAACCTGCACTGGAGCAGGTTTGCTGACAGGAGCTGTGATCCAATGGGGACCCATGCTGGAGCAGTTCCTGAGGGACTGCACTCCATGGGAAGAAGTGTAAAAGACAATGTCTGATGAACTAACTACAATCCTTTCCCATTCCCATGCATCACTGCAAAGAAAAAGGTAGAGAAAATCAAAACAAAAGTTGAGCTTGGGAATAAGGAAGGAAGGGGTTTTAAGATTTAGTTTTTATTTCTCATTACTCTGATTTGACTGGCACAAACTAATTTCCTCAAGTTGATGCAGTTTTTCCTGTGGCAGTAATTACAGTGTCATCTTGACCAATGAGTTTTTCATTGTATTTTCTCTCCCCTGTCCAGCTGAGTAGTGACAGACCAGCTTTGGTGGACACCTGGTGCCCAGCACAGGTCAACCCCATAGATGCCCTTCATTCTGGAGGTGGTTTAGAACACTATGCATGGCACTGCTCTGCCTGGAGGGCCTATTAAAACTGTTGAATTTTTTTATTAAATCCCTTCTCTATTCAGGTCAATGGTTGCAATTCTTACTGCCTTTAACAGGAAGAGGACTCAGCCTTCTTACCTGTTCTAGAATCCTCTCCATTAAATGGATGGATACCCTAACAATAAAGATGAAAGTGTGCATAACAAACTTAAAAAGGCTAAAGAATAAACAGGTACCACAAGAAACTTGCATAATATATATGAAATATAAATTTTATATACATATGAATAATATGAAAAAGTTCCACAAATTCATTACAATAAAGATGAAAGCAAATGTCTGTTTCTTAACAGAAAGGAGGCACAAATAACAGATGACAAAGTCAAAAATCTTCCCTGTATTTTTATTCCATTCTTCACTGAAAAGATGTAGTGGTTTAAACCCAGCCACACATCTCATTCACTCACTCAACCCCCTTTTCTTGCCCTCCCCTGCTTCCAGAGGGATGGGGAGGAGAATCAAAAGAATGCAACTCCCACAGGTTGAGATAGGAACAGTTCAGTAACTAAGGTATAACACAAATCACTACTGCTACCACCAATAATAATGATGATAAAGGAAATAACAAGGGAAAAGAATACAGCATCTCACCAACCACCGACAGATAACTCACGACACCCCACCCCAACCGAGCACCGACCAAATACCTCCTCCAACCCGGCAGTCCACTAGCCCTTCCAGGTAATACTCAGTTACATCCTGGGCATGACGTGCTATGGTATGGAATACCTCTTTGGCTAGTTTGTGTCAGGTGTCCTGTCCCTGCTTCCTCCCGATCTCCCCTCCTCCCTGGCAGAGCATGAGACTCACAAAGTCCTTGGTCAGAGTAAAACATTCGAGCAGTAACTAGAAACATTCCTGTTATCAGTTTTGTTCCCAACTGAAAGTCAAAATACAGCTGCACCAGCTACTATGAAGAAAAAATGACTGCTACTGCTAAACCCAGGACAAAAGGTTAATTGTGCCCAGAAGCTAAACATCATTAATATTAGCAACTAATGCTAGAACTATAAGTCAGAATTGGTTAACAGATAGAAAAGTTCTTAGATGAACCAGATATGTCCGAATCACCATGACTTAACAACATTTTTCCCTGAAATATTTATGAACTGAAGTCCTCTCTTGACTATTAACAGTCACCTTTTGGGAACTTTCTATAAATGCTAAATGCTGAGGGGACAACCAATGGAAAAACACAACTACTAAACTGAAAAGGAAAAAAGTATTATGTGTCAGCTGCCTATGATTTTCTGAGTACCTAGAAAATCTGAACTTAATTAAAAGTAATCACAGTAGAATTACTGAAATCATAACAGGCCAATCTGATACCCTTCCATGACAGCACAGATAAATGGATAACAGTATTTACACACTTTCTTTGCTGACATGTGACAATTTCATATGACACTCTCAGAAATATGGAAATATGATCTCACTGGAAATTACTGTAAAATCATTTGAATTACTTAGCAGAGACATGTTAGCATCTGTTAACTGTCAGACTGAAAGAAATACTTGAGTGTATCATTATGTCATATTTGCATTTACAATTGAAGAACTAATATTTGTGGATAACATTAACCAGAAGTGTCATAGACATTCTGGAAAGCAGAATTATATTCAGCAGGATTTTGATAAACTGGAGAAATGGTATAAAGCAGTACAACAGAATATAACAAAGGCAGATGCAAACTGTCTAGGAAGGAAAAAAAATGCAGAATGGCTCACAAGGCAGATATACTGCAGAAAGGGGTCTCAGGATTACAGTGGGCTGCAAATGGAACATTAGTCAAAGTTGCAAAACCAGAATTAAAAAGGATGATTTAAAATATACAAGACTGGAGACATATGGAATAACTATTTCAGCATTTGTGAAGCTTTCACAGGATTACTTAGCATAGTTTTAAGTACTAAGGAAAGAGGGGATGAGACAGAAGTAACAGCAGGTTAACAGATGTGAAAAATATGGCCACTGAGCAAAAGCCAAATGGGAAGGGGAAAAAAAAAATAAAAAAAAATAAAATCTTTTTTATTTTGTTTTGAAAATAGAACCTTGGGGTGAGATGATAAGAGTGTTCTGATGCAAAAATTGTAAAGTGAACAATCATTTGTTGTCAATGTTGCCACCAGAAGCAGAACAAAAAATAATCAGTTACAGTAGGAGAGATTTATATATACAGAATACCCTTTTATTACAGTTAAGAATGGGTTGCCTACATCACTTGTGGGATATCTGTGATTACAGACTTGTAAGAGTTGTTTTACTGTTAACATTGGTCTAAATATACTTGTTCTAGCCTTAAAGTAAGATACTGTAATATTCCAAGTTCCTCTGTACCACCACATTTCTAAGATTCTACATTTCTTTGAAGAGCCTTTTAATTTGAGCTTTTAAATTCAGCCACCAAAGCCAGCGCCCCAGTGCCAGCACTGTCAGCAGCAGAGCACACCAGAGCGTGTCCCGTCCCATGTCCTGCCCCGCTCTGCCCAGAGAGTGTGGGAGAACTATATTACACTGTGCTCTTCATGTGTCGAAAGAGAAGCCACAGGCCCTCTGGAGATTAAAACAACAATTAATTTTGTTGTGAACTTCCCTAAAACTGTGTTACAGGGAGCAAAGGAGAAAAGAAAGAAGGAAAGAAAAGATAAGGTTACCAACTCATGGATCCAGGACATCTTCTCAGTTTGAGAGTTGAAGCCCTCTCATTTGTGGCTCTTTAAGCTGTAACTGATGAAGTCCAGAGTGAAGGGACCCCTTCCCGAGGTGCAGGCTCATTTTCAGGGTGTCAGGTAAATCCCAGCCCCAGTTCAGGCTGTGTCCTGGCAGGCACTGCAGTGTCTGTCGCTGTCTCTGGGCAGTTTGCTGCCGGGGCAGTTGATCTTCATGACCTCAGGGCAGACACCACAGGAAAACCAATTCCCGCCTTGGTGGAGCATGGTCCTGCTCTGCCCCTGGTATCTGCCTGAGCGACAGCGCTGCTCACCGCCAACAGGCTCAGGTCTCTCTCACAGCCTTCTCTCCTTTGAGTTGTTTTGTGACTCACACACACAAGAAGGGTCTCTTGCCCATTACAGCATGGTGCACAGGGGGCTCTGAACCGGAGGAACCTCAACTGGAGCCAAGAGCTGTCAGGAGTCTGCAGCTGATGGTACCCAGGCAGAACCAGCAGCAATGGCAGCCAAGTCCCCTCCATGTATGAAGAAGCAGTGCCTAGTGGGCAGGAGTGCTGTGAGCAGTGTGCAAACCAAAGGGTGGCACTCAGCAAGGGTGTGCATGGCAGGGCAGATGCTCCAGCTTGATCATGGAGCAATCTACCCAGCAGAAAGCCATGGCTCCTCTGCAACACCATCCACCAGATACAGATTTGGTGGGATCACACAGCTAGCCCTTAGGCTGTGACCAACTCAGTGTTGATTGGCCTCAGTGAAAGCACCTGTGGGAGGTGCATCCACATAGAGGAACCCCTCCACCTTGTGACAGAGTTCTGGGAGGAAGTGTGTAGATTGAAATGACAGTGAATCCGAGAGAGAGATAAGATTACTGGAATTACACTCTACCTGCCCTGGGACAGGCCCAGGAGGCAGATAGGGCAGATAGAACACAGGATGCAGCCCTGGAGATATTCAAGACCAGGGTAGGTGTGGATCTTGGCAACCTGATCTAGCTGAAAATAGCCCTGCTCATTGCATAGGGTTTAGACTAGAAGACCTTTGAAGGTCCCTTTCAACCCAAACTATTCTGTGTTTCTAGGGAGGATCCCCATCCTCTCTCCACCTGACTGAACATAAGTTTATGTGACGTAGGGGTCAATGGCAAAAAGTTTGTGTCTGGCAAGGCAGGCACCTTTCTTCTGTGATTACCTCACTTTCCCAGGTGCCACTGCACAATAGGTTTCAGGCTTTGCAAATGGAACTAAATGATAATGAGGGAAGTCTGTTGATCCCTGGGTCTGGAGTTAAAAATGTGAAGAGGAAGTTTCCTACCCTGGCACAGCCCTCAGATTATTATCCATTATTGATTTTTCAGGTAGGCAGTGATGGTGTTTCAACAAGAAGTCTAAGGGTAACAACCAGAGATAGTTCGGGGCTTTTGCACTACTGGTTAGGGGATCAGGAGCACAAGTTACGTTCTCCTCTATCCTTCCAGTTGCAGGGAGTGCTGAGGGAACAAACAGGAAAAGCAATACCTGTCTCTGAGCCTGGTGTCGCCAGAGGAATTTTTGGGTTTTGATCATAGGTCTTTTTACACACTATTAAGTCTGCTGGCAACAGATGGGGGACACCTGTCTCAAAGGAAGAAAAAGTTCTTTGCATGGGAATTAGTAAGGCTCGTTGAAGGAGCTTTAAACCAGATTTGAAGGCAGAAAGGGATAAAACCAGGCTTGCTAGAAAGAAGTCTGTAGGCAGCACATAAGTATTTGAGCACACCCTTCCTGCTGCATAGTGGCCCTGAAAAGAGAGCAAAATTGGTCTTTTCCAACCTTAACGATTCTAGAATTCGATGATTCTATGAAACTGGAGTTACTCTCAAAATGTCTTTTGCATGTTTAACAAAATGCTAAGGATTTTTTTGCTCCACCAAAAAAAGCCTCAAAAAAACAAACAAAAAAAAAAACCAAACAAAAAAAAAACAACAAAAAACCAACCAAACAAAAACCCCAACAACCCCAAAAAACAACAACAACAACAACAAAAAGCAAAACCCCAAATAAAAACCCAGCCTTGAAACTGGAAGACTTCGGAGGTATGTTACCATTAAAAATAATTCTAACTTGAATCACAAATTATCTTTTTGATAGTATCTTCATGAAAGTATATTCATGAAGTATCTTCATGAAAAAAAATCCACGTTATGTGCACTTATAACTTCTCTTGGGTCTCCAAATGAAATAAAGGTTACTGAGACAGGCATAGACTTTTGCTTATGTATGTACAAATGGGAAACCAATCTTTGATCAAGATCTTTAGTCACTAAGTAAATCAGGATTATAGTAATAGATAAAATCTTCCCGTACAATCCTGATATCGTTGAACAGATTCATCAATGTCTTCAAAGGTGGATCTGTTTCAGTAAGAGAGTGACATTTAATTTAAATATCAGAAGGTAAAATAAACTGGCTTTTGTGTTGGTGACTTAACCATGAGCAGGAGAGCTCTGATGTCTGGAGTGGTCCAGGATTTTTAAAAAAACCACCCAGAACATTCACCTTGACCATGAACTTTTTAGCATTTAAAAACAAAATGCATTTTTTGCTTTGTATAGAAAATACCATAACGGCTTTTACATCAAATCATTTTAATGATACTAGAATATTCTCTACATTAAGTTGCAGTTAGCTGTACTTTTCATTCTATCCATCATATTTGTCAGATGTTTAGAGTAGGCAGACATAATTTCATTATTCTTCTCACAAGTATTCACTGTTAAACTATGCAGGCATCTTACACTGACCTGTAATGTAACTCCCTGAGCAAGATGAGATCTGTACTGCCCTAATTGTGAATTTCAAATTGCTTACAATGAACAGAGAGCACCATACACTTTTTAATGTACTTACAACTTGTTTCTGAGTTAAAGCAAAATGAAAAGTTAATACATTTAACTGCCTCACTCTTTGGGTAGTCCCCTGAAAATACCTGTCATCTTAATAGGTTTAATCATTAATCAGACACTTAAGAGAGGCTAAATAGTAGCAGTACAGCTTATTTTTGGATTTTCTTTTTATGACTATTACTTGAACTCTGTCAGGACAACACATACCCAATTGATATAAAGTGCCTTCATTTACAACCTCTGATTTTTCACCTATATTTTTTTTTTTTCTAAAATATCACAGAAATAAATGAAATGTTACTTTACAACACTACTGAGGAACAGGACTTTCAAAACCTTCCAAGTGTCCTCTTACTGAGCCAATAAAATGAGCAGATTAAGATATCTGACCACATTTTCCTTGCAAAGACAATATATATAAATGAAATTAATTACTTTGTAGGCATATGACAAGGGCAGTTATATATAAGTGAGATATATATATATAAGTATATATATATATAAGTGCTGATCCTTGCCATTGTATCTTTTTCCAAGCATCTGTGTTGTAAGATGAAAAGATTGAGCAGTTTTCAAGTCTGTTAAATTACTTTCTTCCATTTATCTGAGTATAAAACCAGGTATAAGTTTAATTTTTTTATAAGTCTTAGTTAAAAGAGACCAGAATGCAATATACAATTGGACCAATCATTATTAATCATATCTTGAATTGTTAGTTGTGAATATTGTCAAAAATGTTATGGAATTCTACATTGTACATTCAATCAATTGAAATAATAATTTTAAACATTATTAAAAATATCATTAAATGGGTTGTGTAATGAGTACATTCTGCAAAATCTTTGTAGTCAGTCAATGGAAAAAGTGAATTAAAAATCATTGCCTGGCCAACTTCCTTGCACTTTAAAAAACAATTTCTAAAGAGTTGGACAACACTTTGCACAGTTACAGATACTGAAAAACAATAAATTTAAAAAAAAGTAAAATTTCTGAAAGATTATATAGAGGTTTCAATTCATGATTATAAATAGATTTTTAGACAAAATCAGTGGTAAGACACAGTAGAATCATAAAGTTATGATTTGCAGCTAGCTCTTGAGCACCATGGATAATGCATTTTGGTTAGCATCATGTTTCCTTTGAAGAATCTTTTAGAACAGAAATGACATATCAGACTTACCAGTATGGATTTCTGTTTCCAGACACATGTACACAGGCACATTTTTCAATGATACTTGATGGCACATTGAGTACTACAGTTCTCTAGGGGTTTGAAAAGAAACATGTCACAAAGCAATGCAGGAATATAAATTATAGTACAAAATATAAAGCAAAGCCAGAAAAAAAAAAAAAGAAAAAAAGAATATTGAAACATACTAAAGGATTTAACATACTAAAGGTTTTAAGTTACAAAAAATGTTTGTGTTTGTATGACACCTTTTAATGTTTTAAGTAATGAATGATGGCTTTCTTTTACATGATAAAACAGGAGTTTACACATTATAGAAAAATAAGTAAAAGCATAAAACCACTGACAAACCAGCAATTAGGTCTCTCTTTCATAGGAATGCACTGGCTGGTTTTAACGAGACATGTAATGCAACTGCTATGTAACATGACGCAACACAGAGTGTTATTCTGATTCCAGCAGTTGTGCAGATGGTTCACACAGCAGTTGACTCTTCAGGAAAACACAGGAGTGTCTTTAAGGGAAGGCAGTTCCACAGGGATCTCACAGATGTTCCTAGGAGCCATTCTAGGGCCAGTGGTTGTATCTATACCCTGTCATGGAAAACAGCATATTGATGCTCAACTTAATGTCAAGTCAGTTGGGATAGCTGCCTGGCACAGAAAAGCACTGTGTAGGAATACTAATTCAGACACTAAAATCAATGCAGATGAATTAGCAATGCTAATTGACATAGACAGTGCCTCAATGAGGCACTCGTGCTGGTTTTGGTACTGGTGCTATCTCTGCCAAGCTTTGGTGACTATCTGCATCATGTGGTACCTTGAGAACAGAGTATTTGTTCAGATGGAACTTCTTTTGAATTTACAAAAATGTCAAGTGTTTTCATATCTTTCTTCAGCACTAAAATTCAGTTTACAGAACAAAGAATACTAGAAATACCAATATAAAACTGTTTTCAGGACATATATGACTAGAGTTTTTAAGAAAAATTATGAAAATAGAAAAAGAGGAATTATGAAGAAAGCATTTTATGCATATTACATAGATAAGAAATAGTATTTTCCCTACATCTTCTATGGTCTTATAATTGTTTTCATTTTTGAACTTCAATATATACTTTACTCAGAAAAAATATTTTGAGCTGTTACCTTTATAATGGGTGATTATAATATAAGCAAATGGGATTTTCAAAATCAGTAATGCTGACCAGTCAGCAGAGACAAAATTGCTATTGAGTTTGTTTATGACAAAGCTTGCTAATCACTAAACCTTCCACAAAGTGTTATTAAACCAGATTTCTAGGAAATTTGAAGCAATAAGACTTTTACATTTCTTTTAAATAGATATTTCTGCTGGATTTTTGATTCTCTTATTGTGTTTACTAATCATTATTTATTGATATCTGTATACTGGTAATCTGTTATTCATTCTATGTTTGAGATCTCATTTTTAGTTTTAAGCAAACTATTGTAACCTGTTTGCTTACAGTCCCATGCCAAAGATATGCAATGAGAGCAGCATGTGTTATTGGAATATATTAGAATTCAAGCAATAAGTGGTATTCACTTTTAGTCACCAGAATTTACATTTTATGAACCAATAAAGGTTTATTTTAATATCTTTCCTTATTATTATAATTGAAGTGCAGCTACAAGAGTTGTGTCCATGCAATAGAAAACACATAAAAGCTCCATTTATAAATGCTATGATGATTTTTTTAAAGCACTCATATGTTAAAAGACTACTGCATGTTACAGCCTGCACTTCTTGCATTAGAGTTAGTTTTGTCAGATCAACAGAGCCTTGAACATGTTTAGCACCAAGGGAGGCTGACGCAGAATTCTGCTTCAGGGTTCTGTGAGGTTCATTATCATACCCTATGAGTTATAATTACACTTCTTGAGAGCAGGAAGATGTTTTGTCAAAATCTCCAGTATGCATAAGATAACATTTCAAGACCTATTTGTATCTCTGGAACAACAGACAAACAGATACACTGAAAATACATATTTGCTGGACACTACTTTGTTGCAGTTGTTATTATCACAGTATCTGTAGTTTGTCAGAATTCCTGTTGTCTCTGCTTCTTTTTAGAGAAGTTTCCATGATGTTCCATGTCTCATACTACTTTGCAGCCCAAGTAAAATTTGTATTTAAGTATATTTTAAAATTAGATTCTCCCTAATGTTATTTTAAGGCCCCCTCTTCAGGCTCTGATAACAGCTGGAGGAAACAAAACAAATGATATGATGAAGAAGGAGTTGTCGTGCATGTGCTCTTGATTTAGCCTTAGTGCAGTCAGTGAACATTCACCATTGAATTACCTTTAAATTCAAGCTTTTGAACATATGTAACAGAATAAGACATGAAAGGCTGCAGTTTGATAAACACTTCTTTCAGTGACTGTGCTGACTCAGGCAGTCCCTATATATTTGGCACTCCTTATCAACAAGTAGGTAAAATGGGTTATTTTTACTCTAGATCAATTTTTCAGTCCCCTGGTACAAATTTGCAAGCAGTTGTAGCTTAACTGAGGAGTTGGCATAAAGACTACAATGATTGATGAAAAGTCCTTAAGAGAAATTTATGCTGAAAGAAATGTTCTTCAAAATACACTGCAAAGGCATATGTGTCGTGGTTTAAACCCAAACAACCACGCAGCTCGTTCACTCACTCAACCCCCCTTCTTGCCCTCCCCTGCTTCCAGAGGGATGGGGGGAGAATCAAAAGAATGCAACTTCCACAGGTTGAGGTAAGATTAGTAACTA
>NDXB01003347.1:45533-61962 GCA_002631895.1 Agapornis roseicollis | reverse complement strand
GATGGGGGGAGAATCAAAAGAATGCAACTTCCACAGGTTGAGGTCTGAACAGTTTAGTAACTAAGGTATAACACAAATCACTGCTGCTACCACCAATAATAATAATGATACAGGAAAAGAATACAGCATCCCATCAACCACAACAGATAACTCACGACACCCCACCGACTGAGTGCTGACCGATCACCTCCTCCAACCACCCCGAGAGAGCTAGGCCTTCCGGATCACCCCCAGTTACATCCTGGTCATGACGTGCTATGGTATGGAATACCTCTTTTGTCAGTTTGGTCCTGTCAGTACAGTCCTGTCCCTCCTTCCTCCCAGCTTCCTTCCTCCCCGGCAGAGCATGAGGCTCACAAAGTCCTTGGTCAGGGCAAACATCGCTCAGCAACAACCAAAAACATCGGCCTTATCAGCCTTGTTCCTGGGTTAAGTCAAAACACCAGCTACTAAAGAGAAGAAAAACTGACTGCAACTGCTGAACCCAGGACATTATGTTAAATTAAATTCCTTATTCTGTTGTGTGTAAATGTGAATAAGAGAAAAGGAAGAGCTCTTTGGAACCAAATATGCATTATTCAGTACTAATTTTTGACAATCCTGATACGTATCAGGATTTGTTGGTTTGATATTTTTTTTTTTAATGTATAAAACCCCAAGCAGTTAAGAAATGAAATTCTATTTTAACCCCAACTACTCTCCTATCCAGTAAAACCAGGCTTTATTAAATTGCCTTTTCTATGTTTACCTTTATTAAAATGGCTTCATTCAATTATTTTTGTGGGTCTTCTGAGTGCTTATTACTTTTTTCACTTTTTGAATTCTTATAGCATGATTTGATGTGATTCTTAATATTCTTAATAAATCTTGAATAGATTTTCTTAAGTATAAAAGTATTTCACTGATAACTTATCATTAACACAAAGTAGGCAGGAAAATGCTGGGCAATATATACACCAGGAGCCTCTATTCTCACAGGAAAATGTGACCTGAAGAATTCTTTTTGCAAACAGGTGTTCCCATCAACCTCCATAAGTCAATTTTCTACTATGTTTTTGGGCTATACCACATTATTTTACTTGAAACAAGTTATGTTGAATTATTGCAACATTGTATATGGGCAAAATAGATGGATACAGTTCTTTGTTTAAAGTCTAATCCAAGTTATCTTAGTTTTAAGCTCTTATGCTTTCCAAGGAAGAACAGATAACAATGTCATTGATTCTCTTAATTGAAGTTTCTGTCACTGAATGCTTCTTTACAAGAGAAATGCAATAGCAATTTTAGTTTGGTGCAAAGGAGTCCTCAGATTGTGTCTTCATTTCTTAATCTCAGTAACAGAAGCAATACATTCAGTTTTGTTTAAGAGTTTCTTCAGTATTTATATTCCATATTGGGCATATCTCGTTTTCTGCTGTCTTTTCCTCAATAGATTCCCTTCCCGTATTCTGCATGCCATCTTGATTTTTGCAGTTGTGATTGGCCCAAACCTAAGCCTACCTTTCTGTACAGTGGTTTGCCAAGAGGATACCTTATTGACTATTTCTTCACAAGGATTTTTTTTCTGTAAAATTAATCTTATATTAAAATATCAGAAAACACATTCCATTTCGATGCTCAGTCTCCAAACCATTTAAGAAATATATGCATAGGGTCCCACTGAAATAAAAATTTGCATTAGGACCAGGGCCACAGAGATGAATTCTGGAATAACACACAGCTTTTGGGTTTTAAAGGCATTTGTCATTCACCTCCTTGTTTTTATTTTCTGATTTGGAGAAATTGTCTGACAATCGCTTTTAGCTTCAATAAATATAAATTTTCATGTTACATGAGCAGACTTTAGTAAAATTTCCTTATAAAATGACATTTTTCTTGTTTGTATTATTTTAATTACCACTTCAAGGTACATATGCATTCATCTCAAGTAATAAAAATATATATGTATATCCATTCATCTCAAGTAATTAAAACAAAGCTTTAAGATGGCTGGAATAAAACTGCTCATATTGCTATCCCAATGCCAAGGCCACAGGTCATTATGACAGTGTTGAGCGTGTTACCTCTTTTACTTCCAGGAATCTATTTGATTTAAACACTATTTTGAATTTACAAATTGGTATATGGGCTATTTGGTTTAACACCTTATAAAGATAGATATGCCCCCTCAGCTCATATCTTAGCCATTTTTATTTTTATCCTGGCTGACTTAATTTTCCTGTGTATAACAAACATTTGTTTCTGTCTTAGGAGCAGTTTATGTATTTCTAAATACCAGTTTAAGAAGTACTTAGCTTCTTGATGATCCAATGTACTATTAATTTATATGTCATCAGTTGAAAGAGAGAGACTTTCAGGAAGTGTTTAGAGGCTGAATTTGAACTTAATCTACAGTTTCTACAATGTATCATGCTTTAGGAGACTGACTGACAAGTGTGATGGCTTACTTGAGTTGCCATGACCTGACCGTGTAACCTGCCTTACTCTGCCCCCTTTATGTATAAGCAGGTGAACCAGCACAAAATGCTGAAATATCTTTATTCCAGAGTTTAGTATGCTGAGGAAGAACAACCCCAGTGAAAATTTCCTTCTTCCTGTGAGTCTCCAGTTTGCTGTCAGTGCAAAAGTGTGCAAACCTCTCTAGCTGATGTGAATCTCTTCATGCATATCTACAAGGGCTAGTAGACATATTTTTAATAATTTTTTAATGTTATTTATAACATTCTTCACTGCAATGACTTTAAATTTGCTGTGGGGTCTTGTTGGACTCTCCCACTTCCAAAAACAGTCTCAACTTTTGTAGAAAGCAGACTTAAAAAGTTTATTAGTAACCTAATTATATTTTGTCAAAAAAAGTAATAACCTGTCCATACTACTTGGCTTTGTTCTCTAGTTAGTCAAATATTTTACTAGCTGTAGGCTATAAGATCTGTCATTTATTGTAAGAAATGGGGTGGAGTAGAGTTCTTCCCATCACTGCGGATGACACCTAATTATACACTAGAAAATAGAACTCCCTGAGGAAGAAGAGAATTTAGATCATGCTCAAGTGCAATTTTTTGAGGCTATTTTGGATGGTGTTGGTATTTTATGAGCTCTATTAATAATAAATGAACTAATGTTGTAGCTCTACAACTTGAAGACACCCTCATCTGACCGTTGAGAAGATGTTCACTTTCTGGTAATAATGAAAGTACATAAATATTAATATGTTAAGAAAAATGTATTCACCCCTTCCAGGCAACTCCTCCCAGTTTATATATTGGGTATGACATGCTGTGGTATGGAATACCCCTTTGGCTAATTTGGGTCAGGTGTCCTGTCTCTGCTTTCCCCCAGCTTCTTGTGCCTATTCTCACTGGCTGAGCATGAGAGACTGAAAAGTACTTGATGAGGGTAAGTGCAAATTAGCAACAACTAAAACATTGGTATGTCATCAGCATTGTTCTCATTGTTCTTATTAGTAGCACTAGCTACTAATGAGGAGAAAAAAGCAACTGGTACAGCTGAAACCAGGAGAAGTTGTTGAAAGTATATAAAAAGTATTGAAAAATACATGGGTAGCATGGTTTAGTGTGAGGTGTCCCTGCTTATGGCAGGGGGGTTGGAACTAGATGATCTTAAGGGTCTTTCCAACCCTAAGTATTCTATGATTCTATTCTATGATTCTAATATCAAAACTATTGGGCATTAAAATTTGGGTTAGCTAAGGATGTTTCTTCATTTATGGTTTAAAAGCCACTTTAGGTATTCTGTTAGTAACAAAAGCCATTATATTTTTACCCTTCAACCAGTAACTTAACCAAGAGTATTAATTACTTGTTAAGTTAAAATGCTGGAGAAATACATAGATGCACAAAAACTTTGTAAGACTCTGCATATAACTCTTTGGTGTACTTTTTATACCTGTCTAAAAGCTAAATGAATGCTACATTATTCCAAGTAAGTTTAAAAGAGGAAATGATCCCTGTATAAAAGAGCACTTCCAATACTCACTTTGTAATTTTACATTCATAAACACACAGAAGCTCACACAAGTACAAGTAAATGCCTTTTAAGTACTTGTTTTCAGTTTGGAAATACTGGTAGTTGCAAAGCTTGTTAGCATTTCGTTAGGGGCTATTCTTTTTTACATAATTAATTCCACAAAAATTCTACCATATCTAAAAGGAAAATAATTCATTCATGCTTTCTGTTGTTCATCATTATAATGACTATGGAGCAGGACAAAATATAAAAACAGCATTTGTCTTCATTTTTTTTTTTTTTTAATCTGAGGACAGTCATTTACTCACTCTGATCAAGGTGTGTATATACACATGTAGCACACTCCATAATTAGGAAACTTAGAAGCAACCTCTGTACTGGGAGTCAGGATAGTTCTATTCCTTCCACTTGGTTTTACAGCAGAGATATTTTCTGTTTCCTGAGAGAATTCTATACCAGTATGTGATGTAGGTGCATCCTGGAATTTTACATGTCCTGGGAACTGGGTGAGGAGTGAAAACACAGAGAAGTTGTCTCTAGAAGTCACATATGATTATATTCATTGTGGGTCCAGCAATGCTGTGCAAACTTTTTTACTTTGATTTCCTGCCAGCTAAGCTGTCAATTATACCAAACAGGAAGAGATTATTTTCATCTCTTAATTCAATCAGTATAACCAGGGACTGTAAAAGATTTTTTTTTAAAAAAAAACAAGAAAAAAAGACAACAAGTTAATTGCTTTTATCTCCTGACAGTGAATTTAGTAATTCTTTTCAGTAGCGTAAACCTTTATGTTTATTATCATAAAATTTCATGTGACTAATCATATATTTACATATCAAATCTAAGTGTAAAATAATGGAAGGATTCCTGGCAGGACAGGATGGACATGAAAGTACAAGGATATGAACAATTTTAACCCTGAATCCAAAGTGCAAAGCAGTACCAAGGGTACAGCTATATTTCATAGTAAGTCTACAGTAGCAGCTACAGAACAGATCTGACTTCTTCCACAGCTTGGTACAAGCCTATATATCAAGCCACTTTATGAGCTACACTTTAATCAAAAGATATAACTCAGAGCAAGATAGAGGTCTATTATGCATGTGCTTTTGCAACAATCTAGGTACTACAATGCACAGAAAATATAAGAAGATTTGCCTGTGTCATAGTCATGAGTTGGGATTTTGCTGGTTACCCCTGAACTCAGAGTTGGGTATTTGGTAACTTCAGGCATAGTGTCAAAACTGATGCCTGGGAGCACATTACAAGATCCTTCATCAAGGAAGCCATTATTTCTTTACCAACACATAATAAATAAGTCTCTCCTGGTTTTGTCTTGATAATGAATAACCTGTACTGATCTTGTTTCGTACAGCGTTGTGCTTTAAACCTCTGCTGTGTCATATGCACAGAAATACCTGTGCATATACATGCATATACATGCACAGATACAAAGACTCTTTCAAACTGTTTCTGTTTAGATCTCCTCCAACTCAAAAGCCCTAGTCTTAAGTGGGTCTAATAATTCTATAATTCTTATTGCCTACTTTTATATAGCTGCTATAATAGAACTGTGTGATCCCCCAAATTCTAGACATACATCCTTCTCATTTCTAACAAGGCATTAATACAGTCAAAGATTCACCCTCATTCACTGAGCAACATTAAACATGAATAAGTGGAGATACTTTTGCTATTTTTAAACAGCTAAGGGAATCTCTATACCAATAATTTATTTAAGCCACTAGCAATGAGATGGTAATACTGAACCCATTAAAACTTCAATTTTATGAATTTCTGTTTTAGTTTTCTGAATCAGAAGTGTAAATCTATTCCACTTACAGCAATTTTGAGAACCCTAAGGGACTTCTCTATTTTCTCTTAATTATGATAAAGTATAGGGCTCATTGTAGTTGACCAATAGTACATACTGGAGAGAGCAAGGCACACTTTTATTCAACATATTTCTAATAGGAAGGGGAAAAAAATCATAGTGTCTATAGGTCAGTGTTGGTATAATCAAGATCTGTTTAAACACAACATTTTTCATTGAAAAGAATGTTCAGGATATCTTCAGGGCTAAATGCAGATGTCCTTGTCCATGAGTGTTACACCATGTCTTCTCATAAAACCTACATATCTCCTTGAGGTCTAATGAGTTTCCTTCACTTGTGCAAGATAGTTTTCTCTTGGGGTAGGGTGTTATTCCACACAAAAAGGAACTAGATTCTGTCCAAGTGCTCTACCACTTTTATTAATACATAGTGAAATGCTTTCCTGGTTTTAAAGAATTATATAAACTGTAGTGCTTTTTTTTCCCCTCATAACTTTTTACCCAAATAGTCCCATTTAGTTTCAGATCCCTAGTTACTATAGCAAATAATGTGCTAAAGAGTAAATACATATATAGCATAACTGTCATCTAGATAAGTAATATCTACATACAAGACCAATGGCTAGATTTCTGCTTTTAGACATTGGATGTTTTTATGGGCAATTTAATCTTTTTCCAGTTTTCTACCTGTAGCTTATATCTATAAAATGTTTCTGTTGCTGTTTAATCACTGTCTAAAAGTATGAAAAAAAAAAAAAAAAAAAGGTATAATTTGAAGTCTGTTTCTTACAATATAATGGAAAATCTTTTTACTGTGAGGAGTATCAAGAATTTGGACCATGCTGCCCAGAAAGGCTGTGAAATCNTTTTTTTTTGTTTTTAAAAAATGTTTAAAAATAAAAAAAAAAAAAAAAAAAAAAGGTATAATTTGAAGTCTGTTTCTTACAATATAATGGAAAATCTTTTTACTGTGAGGAGTATCAAGAATTTGGACCATGCTGCCCAGAAAGGCTGTGAAATCTCCAGCCTTGGAGTTTTCCAGACACAGCTGCATACAGACCTGGGCAACCTGGTCTGATCTACCAGCTGATCCTATCTTGAGCAGGAGTTTGCACCAGAAACCTCATCAGCCTCCTTCCAGACTGAATGAACCTACTAACCAATGCTGCTAGTACAAGTAATAATTTTGCGCGACGTTAACTTTTCACTTTCTAATTGACTTTTACTTAATCCTAGTTTCTACCCACAATTTACTTCAGCCACACATAGAAACAGTGCTGTCTACCAATGACAGGAGCTGTGGAGCTTAGCACTAGTCTGCTATCTTGGATAACGAAGTTCTTTCATCCTGTGTTAGTGCCTAGATGTTTTGAATCTTAGCTGCCATAAGTAAGACCTTGTGTTTTCTGTCATGCCCCATATCTCCCTCTAACATCCAGGTAGTTACAGGTTGTTGTGGTTTAAATCCAGTTTCTACTTCACCCCCCTTTCTTTCCTCCCCACTCCTGGAGGGATGGGGAGGAGAATCGAAGGAATGTAACTCCCACAGGTTGAGATAAGAACAGTCCAGTAACTAAGATATAACACAAATCACTACTGCTACCACCAATAATAATAATGATAATAAAACAACAAGGGAAGAGAGTATGATACCACCTGCTGAAAATGAGCCCAACCGGGAAGTGTCTCTCCTTCCAGGTAACTCCCCATTACCTCCCCCGGCATGACTTGCTGTGGTATGGAATACCTCTTTGGCTAGCTTGGGTCAGGTGTCCTGTTTCTGCTTCCTTCCAACCTCCCCTTCTCCCTGGCAGAGCATGAGACTCAGAAAGTCCTTGGTCAGAATAAATATTACTCAGCGACAACTAAAACCATCGGTGTTATCAGCAATGTTCCCAGGCCAAAAGTCAAAATGCAGAACTGCATCAGCTACTAAAAAGGAGGAAAAAATTGACTGCTACTGCTAAACCCAGGACATAGATTCAATCTTATTTTGGCCTATATAAAAGAGACATCATGATAGCAGTTTTGCCTCATGGCCTAGGCATAAAATGGGGATGGGCAATTTAGAGTGGATTTATTTGTAGAACACTGCAAGTTGAAAATAAAGTCCTCCTTTATAGCAGAATAAGCAAAGATGTATGAGGCAGTAGTTGATAATATGCCTGTATATTAACTTCAGGTTTTGAAAAGTTTCTAACAGTGTAGATTTTCATACAGAGTATCTTTCAAAGGCCACTACCAATTTCTAAATAACAGCTCCAAAGTGTGATGCCATTATAAGAACCACAAAGAAAATCAGTCTAAAGCAATTATTTTCAATGGAAAATGTATACCTAAATAAATGTTTATTGATATTCTGAGCAAATAAAAGCAGAATCCTCTAATGAAAATAATAAGACTATCATAAAAATTAGTCATGCCATCTAATAAAATATTTGTTCAGATATACTTGGAGAAATTAATGCCCACCATTGTTAAAGGCCCATGCAGTTGCAGAAGCAAAGCCAAATAAGCAACTGTTCACTCTTCATTTAAATATGATTGGAATTGGAATATGTTAGAATTATAAATTTTATGTATATTCTGGTTTTGAAATCCCAGCAATGTCCTACAGTAGCAGTCTCTGGAATATTCTGCACATGGACTGTGAAGTCATTTTGCTTTTGGTGGCCTTCAGTCACTATCAGCTATTGATCATTAAATGTCTAGCATGCTGTAAGAGCAGATTCACTGGTTAGGTTGAGTTCTGGCTGAGAATAGTTAGTATGCATTGATGAAACATTGTGGTACTTGAGATGGCGAGTAACAAGCCATACTTTCAGCTTCACTGTATGCAAGGAAAATCCAGTAAAGAACCTGACTCCTTTTCTAGATCTCAGTCTCTAATCTCTGAATGGGACTTCTCATTCATCGCCTAATGAGTTCAGTGAGATCAAAATATATGCCACCCAAAGCATTATGGAAATACACAAGGTTATTCGACATATTGTCTGTCCATAGCGGAAAGCTGCATATGTTTTTGCACAATCACTGCAGAGTTGAACTGAAGCTGTTTTCATGACTTACTGGAGACATAAATGTGACTCACACTCCCAATGGTTGCACTCCTGCCTTATGCATCTAATTATATGAAAAGACTATCAGGTTGCAAACCAGAAGGGATATTTGCTCAAGCACAAATGTCAGACTCTGGTCATGGCCATGAATCTTGTATGCCTAGGAAATTTGTAGTACCATCTATAGTGTATTCACAGTGCATTCAGTGTTGGGGGTGTTATGCAAATTCCATAACTGAATATGGCTTGGGCTAGCATAAACCTGTTAGTGCAGTTTGGATTATAATTTCTATTCCACCTGCTTGCTTTCTTCTTCTATAGCGCAACTGTTTGACATCTTTCTAAACTGACAGCAGAAAGAGAGTCCTGTCTGAACACTAGGCATTATATCTTACTGATTCTTAACGTGCAGATGCTGTCCAAATAAATTTTGTCCCACATTTTCCATTTCTTAGTATGTCTTTCCCATAGGTAAGCCTCCTTTATAGGAAATGCTGGCTCCTTCATTTCTTCACTATTGCTCTCTCTCTGACCAGATATAACAGACACAAATCCTGTGCCTGAACCAAGCAGATAGAAGGGAACTCTGTCTTTTCACTATGCAACCTAACACCAAGTTATATTGGGTCCCATGTCAAGATGGGTAGGTATCTACAGCTGAGTGGTTATCAGCAGAGTGGATATCAGCTGAGGAAGCTTTTACACTTTTGCAGTATGAATTTTAATTAATTCTGTTCAGCCAGATCCTAGGCATCTACATTTTCAGTTTCCTTATTGCTTTCTGAGACCTGGCAAATAGTCAAATATTCAGCATAATCCTTGCTCTGTTTTCCAGTCTGTAAATGTCAGTTAGTGATCTCAGTTATGGTAGTGTATGTATGCAACCGAAATGATTCCATAAAGATGCAGAAGAAAAAGATTTTTCTAGTGATAAACCTGCTTACTATTTCTCTGTTGTCTGACAAAAACAAAATGATTTTTTAAAGAGATTTAAGAAATGGTACACATTTTCCTCTTCAAATATTAACTATAAAATGCACATTCATAGAATACCAAAATACTTTCAAATTACTGCCTTTTCAGCTTAGTACAGTAGAATAAGAACTAAGTAAATTCTAGCAGTCTCCCAATAACGTCTTCAGCTCCAAGTTAAAAAGATAGCAGCTCAGTTTATCTAGCTAGAAGGAAATAACTTTTCTTTCTATCTCATTTCTGAGCCTTCAGCTTCTTTGCATGTGTGTGAACTCTTAATGCCATTCTCCAGTAAATGGTCTCTTTAGAATGCAAATACCTCTCAAAATAATTCTGCCACACTGAGTCTAGCTCTGCTGAGTCCTATCTGTAAGACAACTTACATTTAACTTATTTGAAATAGATAATGGAAAATACACTGAAAAAAATAAAAATAATTCTGGTTTTGAATCCTACTAACTCATTAACTCCCACAACCAACTAATTAAAGAGTGTCTGCAAGGTATATATTGCATGGTTTGTCAATTTTTTGCCCAGTCATCCTTTGTGTTCAGTAGTCACAGAGTAATCAGAGTCAATAATAATGTTGAAAATGACCTCTGGAAATCATCTGGTCAAAACCCAAATTATAACTCAGTCAAAATTACTAGTCAGAGTATTTCCAACAACTAGTATTTTAAAACCATCTCTGGAAAATCTGTTCTGGTGTTTAATCATCTTGATTGGGACTTTTTTTTCTTATGCCAAGTGAAAATTTCCCTTTCTGCAATTTGTGCCTATTGTCTCATGCATGTCACTGTGAAGAGTCTGTGTCCACCTTCTTTGTAGCCCTCTTACATGCAGTTGAAATTTTCATCTGAATCTCCTATCTTTCTGTTCTCCAGATTAAGCAGCCCAGCTCTCTCAGCGTCTTCTTGTGCACCATGTGCTCTAGCCCCCAGTGTTGTTAAAGCTTTCCCACAGGACTTTGGTTCCTTCTGCTCCAGCACTGAGGACCTGAAAGGCAGATAAAACATTGCAAGTGTGCCTCAGTAAGTGCTAAGTATAGTGAATAAGTGAATAATTGTCAACCTGAAGGCTTACACTCCTGCTACTGCAGCCCAATGCATAGTTAGCCTTCAGCACCATAAGATTACAAGACAACTAATCTGTTTTAACCAGCAGAAGCAACTATCCACCAGCCTGTGCAATTCCAGGACATTATTCAGAAAGGGTTTGGCTTTTCTAATTCTGTCCCTGTATGCCTGAAAAAGGTTTCTCTTGCCCTCCTTGGTAGCACATCCTTCAACTCCTTTTTCAGTGTTCAAGCTCAGAGAAGGGTACTGTGTTCAGCCAAGGAGGCTTGTCTAATCCATTCATTATCTTGCAGATTGGGCTAGAGTATTATGCTTTGAAGAGGTTGCCTTTGAAGAAAAATCTCTTAATTTGTGTCTTATTGCCCTTTAGAACAAGACTGCATCAGGATCCAGCCAATCAGAATAGCCTAAATACATTCTCTTGAGGTCCCAAGGGGTTTATTTACGTACTGCTACCCTTAGGATCTTAAACTATTCTGTCTTACAATCACTGCACTCAAGGCTGTCAGCTGTCACACTACCAGTACACCCATCAGAAAATGTGTCAAAAAGTTGCCTCCAAAGCACTGGAGAAATTGGTTGCCACTTGTGCTGTCCCACCAAATATCCACAATCCCAGCAATGCCATACCTCTGCAGATTTCAATGGACTTCTTGTACTTCCCCACTGTCCTTCATGTTGCACAGGTCTTGGAAGAGAGGTGAGGCAGCAGCAGGCTGCCCATCCCATTGCCCCAGCCACAGAGCAGGGCAGGTAATGGAGGAGCATCGGACATCTCCCTGGGGATAAGTACAAGCCAAAGCCAGAATATCAGCCCATGGGTGGGGGTCTGGATCTCACCTACTGGGGGGAATTGTGGTTAGACCCAGCCCTTGGTTAGCTGGGCAGGATCCTGGGGATGGGCCAAAGGTCTTTTGGGGATGTAAGCCTGTGGATCAGGAACAGGGCCTCTAACTTCCTGGAAAATTTTCTTACTTTTCATTACTCTGCCAAGAGGGATGTTGAGCCTTCTCTGCAGCAGTCTGTCAACCAGTGATCTGCTGTAGCTTGGCAGTCAGATCCTGGGGCAGGAGGTGAGACTTTGTCATGAAATCAGTTCATTTGGCTCCCAGGAAGGGAGAAATCTATAAACGTCACTCTTTAGCACCAAGTGGCCCCCAGAACTTGTTCACTTCAATGGTCTCCAAAAGAGGAGAAGGGACAATAGAGAAAATTTTATACATCTTCTCTGAACTCATCTGAAACTTCTTGATATGCAAGAAGGAAAAAAAGAGAAACAATAAAAAACTTCTCTAATTCTGAATTTATGGTGACTTTTAACTTTTTTCTCACTATAAAAAAAACCTCTCAAGATATTATTACTGTCACTGTTGTTGTTGCTGCTGTTGTGGTTATTTCAATTCTCCATTAAGTTAGAACAACTTGTGTTCATAATAACAAAAGATTATGGAAAAAAATTAAAATACGTGCACTATATAAAGCCTGTTTAAAAATATAGCAGTGATATTAAAACTCAACATAAAAATACTAAAAATGCTTAATATATTTTATTTTATTATTTATTATGGATTTCTATGAAGAAAATGCAGTTCATAACAGCAAGGCCAGAACAAAAACAGAAGGTCTTGAGATACAGATTTGATTCTTCGCATTTGTCAAAAGACTAGATCTGCTTTATTAAATTGATCTATGACATTAATATAATATATTGAAAAGTTTTTGCCTAATAAGATTTATGCTTAATGTGCTTTATGAGTTCTACTTATGTGTTGTTGTAACATAGCCTATTATTTTATTCTCATTTCCATCATTGTACTTTTTTTTTAAGTTTTCCCTAACCCATTACTCACAAAGTACAGAAGTGGAATGGTTAGTTGATAGAAGCGTAGAAGATACAGCAACAAGAATCATAGAATCAAAAAGGGAACCATAAGAAATGGCAAGCAGTAGATATATTTGTTTTTTTCTGGATAATAAAAATTAAACTTAAAATGAGACATAATTTATCTATTCCAGGTAAAATTAAAAATAGTAGAAATTCTCTGTAGTTTGGTATGATTGTGATATTAGAACCCTGTTCTTTCTAAACACTTATTAGCTTCCATTAAAAATTAATTCAAGTAGCTAATTAATTTACTTTTTAATGAATATTAAATGCATAGGTTTTTAGCTATAAAATTCATTGCTAAGGAGGACTAATACCCACTATTTCCACATTTATTCATGGTTTTTGAAGTCTTCCATATATGACGTTATTAACATTAAGATACTGTTGGACATCTTGACATAAAACCTTAAAAGCAGCAACACATTTCTTTGAGTTTTCAGTTTTAATGCTTCATTAGAAAGCCAATGCAAACATACAGGTTCACCATTCTTATTTAAACAAAAATTTAGAGCTTGCAAAATTTCTTCTTCTTCAAAGTATTAAAAAAATTTAGAGCCAAATTTTTTCTAAGGGCCAACAAAGACACAATGTGGAGCCATGGCAGTTTGCATCAGCTAACAGTCTGGCTTCTGAGAGTGAAAAGAGTCAAAGAAGTGACTACAGGGTCATTATATGTTATTTTAAATCCACTAAATTAGTTTGATGTCACTGTATGAAATGGTATAAATGAATCAGCAGGTAGGAATAAAGCAAATAAGAATCAAGACCACTCCCTTCCCCAATGCAGCACAGAAACAAACACCTTCTTGGTCACTAATCAGCACAACTAATGTGTCTTGAAAACTTCCTTTGTGTATTCCAAGCAGGGATATAAAAAATGGCCATTGTGTTGAGAAACCTTCTGACTGATGCCCAAGAGTTATTGTCAGAGAGAAAACTACCAGCATCTAATAAAGACTTGAAGTTAGGAGAGGTAGTGGGGAAACTTAGTAGTGTGTATGAATCTGCCATATGTATTTGAAGCTTGCTAGTATGTTAAGAACTATTGGGCGTTTCTTGGTTTTAGTTGGTTATTACAATCTGTATAACTGTCAGCTTCTGATTAAATGTGACTCTCAACTATCTTTTGGGTGGTTAGATAGGTGATACAGATAGCATATCTTTCATCTCAGTTTAGCTAGAATATTAGAAACTTATCTTTCAAATTGTCAAGGAAATGTGCCATATTGTTTAAGGAAATATTTCTACCCTCTAGCCTTTAAATCCATGTACACTTCTGCTGACTTGCAGTGTTTAAATTCACTCATTCTTATGTACAGAAAATCCACATTAATGATGTGTTAAATCTGTCATAGAGGAACTCCCAAACATCTCCTCCTTTCAAAGAATTGCAGAATTACAGAAAGACAGAGGTGGAAAGGGACCTACATCATCTATCTCAAGCCCCTGCACAGAGGGATGTCTGCTAGACCAGATTAATTATGGCCATGTCCTGTCAGGTTTTGAATAGCTCCAGGGACAGAGACTCCACAATCTCTCTCGGAAACATGTCCCTCATTTGCTCAATCACCCTCACAATATTTTTACAATTTTTTTATATATATTTAAACAGAATTCCTGTATTTCATTTCATGTCCATTGCCTCTTATTCTTTCATGTGGCACCACAGAGAAGAGTCTGGCTCTGTATTCCTTGCCCCCTTTCATCAGGTGTTTATACACACTGATAAGATCCCTCCTTTAGTCTTCTCTTCTCCAGTCTGAACAGTCCCAGCTCTCTCAGCCTTTCCTCATGTGACGCATGATCCATTTCCTTAAACATCTTTCTTGCTGTGCACTGGACTCATGCCAGTAAATCCAAGTCTCTTTTGCACTGAAGAAACCACAACTTGTCACAGCACTCCACACATGGTGGAGTTCAAGATCCTCAGGGCAGTAAGGATGGCAAGCAACAAGCTTGCAACTGTGGGCTTCAGAAAAGCAGACTTCAGCCTTTTCAGGGGTTTCCTTGCTAGTGTACCATGGGATAAAGCCCTGGAGGGAAGAGGGGCCAGAGAAAGCTGCTTTATATTTAAGGGTCACCTCCTCCAAGCTCAGAAGTGATGTATCCCAACAAAGAGGAATTCAAGCAAAAACATCAGGAGGCCTTTCTGGATAAACAAGGAGCTTCTGCACAAGCTCCAACACAAAAGAGAAGCCTAGAGAGGACAGAAGTAAGGACAGATAGTCTGCGTGGAATACAGAGAAAGTGTCCAAGCAGACAGGGATCATTTTAGGAAAGCTAACCACCTGATAGACTTAAATCTGGCCAGGGACATCATGGACAGCAAGAAAGCTTCTATAGGTATGTTGGTGATAAAAGGAAGATTAGCAAAAATGTGGGCGTCTCCAGAAGGAAACAGGGCACCTGGTTACCTGGGACATGGAGATGGCCAAGGTACTCAATGAATTTTTCCCCTTGGTCTTCACCAGCAGAAGCTCCAGCCAGATCACTCAAGTCCCAGGGACTTGGAGAAGTCTGCTGTAGGAGTTACTGCCTGCTTGTAGAAGATCAGGTTCAGGACCATCTAAGCCACCTGAAGGTGTGCAAGTCCATGGGACCTGACAAGATACATCTATGGGTCCTGAGGGAACTGATGAATGACATGGCTGAGCCACTACTCATCATACTTGAGAAGCTGTGGCACTCCAGTTAAGTTGTTACTAACTGCAAAAGGGGAAGCAACCTCTATTTTGAAAAGGGAAAAAAAGGAGGAATTGGGGAACTAAAGGCCAGTCAATCACATCTCAGTGCCTGGCAAGGTCATGGTGCAGAACCTCCTGGAAACTATACTGAGGAACATGGACAATAAAGAGGTGGTAGGTGCCAGCCAACATGGTTTCACTAAGGGCAAATCATGCCTGATAAAACTGGTGGCCTTCTATGATGGGGCCACATCGTTGGTGGATAAAGGAATTGCAACAGATTTTATCAACCTGCAAATTACACATACACACATGAATGTACTGACAGTGGGAAAAGGAACAAAGTGAAAGCTTTCCAGTTGCTGGTACTTAGATCTTCAAACAGTCATACTCACATTATAAGGCAGTTCCTCTCTTTCAGGTTCATTGGTGTCTACTGAATATGTTAAAATTAGACATTCTGCATATTTTGTCTTTAATGGGTTAATGCTACTGAACAGGTAAAGGAATGAAAGCCTGTGAAAGCCTGTGTGATCTGAAAACTAAAATAAGCTCTCAATGTCCAGTGCTCTATAACAATGGAGATAATTTTGACAGAAGAACAGAGGTGGATTTTTACTTTAAAAATGAAGCAAAAATTGCAGTCTCTGTAATCTGTAAAGCCTATATAGTCTGAGGCTGACTTTCTTGCTCACAACTTTTTAAATTGACAAGAAGAAAATTTCCTGATTCTGTTTGCAGTGCAACACTGTTTTCACATTGTAAACTGCAGGCAACATGCTATCAAAGCTTCTAGAGAAAGTCAGTGTGCCAGGTCTTTCTTCTCAGTATAATATCCTTAACAGTAAAGTGGATATCGATGACAGCATTAAATGTCTTCTGGTAGGGCTTTGCTAAATCTGAAAAAAAAAAAAAAAAAAAAAAAA
>NDXB01003347.1:3329-21519 GCA_002631895.1 Agapornis roseicollis | reverse complement strand
ACACCCAATTTTTTCCATTTTTTTTTTACTTTTTTTTTTTTAAAAAAAAAAAAAAGAAAATGTATTTCATTACAAATTGACTTATTGATTACTATCTAATTTGGAGATTATTTTATAGAACACATATATATTTAACAGCAAGTGTTATGACTTCCCCAGAGAAAACATAAATCTCAAAATGGAGCAGTAGAGAGCAAAACAGATTCTGAAGAAATATAAACCGATCTCTACTCTGCCTTTAATATCCCCTCTGAGAGACATAACTTTATATAGGGTTTAGTTGCTTTCAATGCAGCTGCATTATATTTCTGTTTAGGTAGTGCACAATATTGTCTTTTCCTAATACAGAAACTAATGAATAGCTGTGGATGACAAACTTGGACATGTGCCAAAAAGAGGGTTACTACAAATAGAATAACGCATCAGTGAGGAACTCAGTTAAATTTCATAATCCTATCCCACTCTGTATCCCTGTCCCCAGAGCAACAAGTCCCAACTCCAAATGCATACACAAACTGATTTGAGCACTAGTGTTTTACAGTCAGATGTAGAGGGTCATTCAACATCAACTGAGGCTTTTAGAAATATTATCAAGGTATTATTTCTAGAAATCTTGTCTCAATAACAGAAAAGTTAATTGTTTCTTTTTTGAGATAGCTTCTTCACATTCCCACTAATGGGACCCATCACTGAAAATGACTGTCTATATTGATGATTAGTATGTCTAGAGGCACAACTTACTTAAGTACATACAGATGTTAATTCATCATTGAAATGATAGCCAAATCTTGAGTTTCCTTGGTGGCAAATGTGGGTTTTAATTAGCATTTTATTGCATTGCCTGGAAAAGGATAGAAAGAATGCAGGTACCAAATAATGCAAATTTAATATAACATAGAGTATATATGGTATTACTATAATTCAGTGAAGACTACTGAAAGTTCATGAATTTTTAAATATTATTTCTGTGCTTTGTAAGCTGTCAGTTACAAAATATGATGGACTTGCTCCATAACTTCAACTAATGTTGGTAGGAATTCAAACTCACTTTTTTGTATTTTGAAACCACCATAAGATAATAAACAATCTGAGGAATCCATATCATACTAGCCTTCTGTGCAACATCTCGAAAGTACTCCTGATTATGTACTACTTCTTTCACAGTTGATAGCTCCAAAGAAGGGATGTCTCAATCCCCAAACAGTAATATCCCTAAATACATTTATGTCTGAGTCTTCCCCAAAAGATAGAGAAGTTCTTGTAATGAATACTACTAATAAACTCTCCAGTTCTTGCATTAGATACAAGCTGTGTTAAGTCTAGATCTCTTTAATGACATTTTAAGTCATGATCAAGGAGAAAGTTATGACAGCTTCCAAGAAGCAATTCCACAACTTCCATGAGAGCATAGGCAGAAATTATGTCATGTCATCATAATTTTGGTATCACTGAAATACAAAATGATGCAGGAGTCATAAAGTGGAAACAAGTAATTAGAAATCAGCCTTATGTTAAAAAATAAATTATTGGAAACAAACTTTTAGATGTTACAACAGAATTGTTACAGTTAAATGTATGGCTATGACAAAGATTTGAACTGTTGCCTTTTAGATAAGCTGTAGACCAGAAATGCCAAGATGTGAAATGTGTGATAATCTACCCTGAAGTAACAAATCTGTTTACCAGTCTTTTCAAATCATTCGTATTGAGCAAGGATCTCAACCTGGCAATATTTCTTAGGTAATATGATATGTTCTATTAGTAGTTTTAAAAACATCCATAGGCAAAGTAGAACACAATGTGGGTGGACCTTTTATTCACTAAGCAGAGGTTTCAAGGAAAAAATTCCAAATCTATAGTTCAATTTATGATTATTTTTGTGTAATTGTTAAATTTTCAATCAGTATCGTACAGTAACTAGAGCTCAGCTAAATGCTTTTGCATGGATAATAGACAAATAGGCTAGGCAATTTATCAGTTTAGTAATAAATGACATCTGTCCAGTCACAAAAAACAGATAATACTATTTAAAAAATCAGTAGAAGCACTTCAGCAGCAAGGACTTGTTTCTTTCTATCATTAGTCACTGCCATTCTGTTAATGTAATTTAACATCTGATTTAAAGTTTGTGGAAATATTATTTTCTATTCTAATATACTTAACAATTTGAACTATAAAGAAAGGAATAAAAAATGGCTACAATTTCAAGATATTTTAAATATTTACTTCAAATAAATATTAAAATATGTGCAAATGACCAAATTGTCTTGAACATCAGGCATTAAATAGACTTTAAGCCCATTAACATTTTATGTCTGTTCTATATCACTTTGGATTTCCTTTCAAAGCTTCTCTCTGTTTTGCTGTTAAATGTATTGTGAAATGCAGTCATCATTTCAGGAGCAAGTCCACATTCATTTGAGGTACATTAAGATACTCAGCTGTGTCAATACTTTGATGCTGAAGCTTTAAAGTGGGACTTTGAAATGTAACATAGGAAAATACCAAAAAATATCTCAAGATGGTAGTAATGGAGTCTTTGAGAAAGGTGTTATTTCCTTCACTTGTGCCAGTATCCCTACTGCTATGGGGCTTTTGCTAAAAAAAAATGGAGTACTATCATTTCTAGGTTAGAATCCTTTCCTTAAAAATTAATTCAAATCTTTTGAGAGTTATATCTGACACAAGCATTTTAAGATCTATGTTCATGAGAGAATGAAAGATCGCATAGATTAAGTCTATAGAAAATATTCCTTTGATGCCAGTATTGAATTGCATACAGAATTTGGTTATCTTTTCTATATGTAATATATCCAAATTATCGTATTGAAGCTAAAATAAATTAAGTATTTCAAGTACCAACATCCTACATGCAGCTAATGGTATCTGCCATGCAGGCAAGCCAAGAATTAATTTAATAGCTGGAATTTGTCTGGTTTCATTTGTCTGAAAACTCATTTGCAGCATGTGGCACCTAGGGAACTGACTGATTCCTTCAAGCTTGTAGTCATTCATTACACATGGGAATGTTTAGCCTGGAGAAGAGAAGGTTGCATGGAGACCTTATAGCAGCCTTCCAGTATCTGAAGGGGGCCTATAGGGATGCTGGGGAGGGACTCTTCATTAGGGACTGTAGTGACAGGATAAGGGGTAACGAAACTTAAACNCATGGAGACCTTATAGCAGCCTTCCAGTATCTGAAGGGGGCCTATAGGGATGCTGGGGAGGGACTCTTCATTAGGGACTGTAGTGACAGGATAAGGGGTAACGGGTTCAAACTTAAACAGGAGAGGTTTAGGTTGGATATAAGGAAGAAATTCTTTCCTGTTAGAGTGATGAGGCACTGGAATGGGTTGGCCAAGGAAGTTGTGAACGCTCCATCCCTGGCCATGTTCAAGGCCAGGTTGGATGAAGCCTTGGGTGGCACAGTTTAGTGTGGAGTGTCCCTAGTTATGGCAGGGGGTTTGGAACTAGATGATCTTAAGGTCTTTTCCAACGCTAACTATTCTATGTAATATGTAATGGTGCCTTTTCAGTCAGAATCTGTACTTCTGAAATGCTCTACATTTCTCAAGAAAAATAAAATACAGTGCTTGTAATACATATTTCTTTACTCAATCTCAGTCAAAGCTTTCTGCTTTTTCTTGGATACAATTTTGAAAAGGGCTTTTTCCTCACTCTCCTTCCATCAGATATCCCATGCCTTTAAGGGGTGAGAATTCATCAACCTAATTTTTTTCTACAGCATAGCTCTTAATGATTTTCTTCTTACAGTCCAGCATGTTCAAGATCTTCCTGTTCCTTGATAAGTGAGAAATCTGCGTAATAACTCGTAAAATAAAATTAAGGAGGTAGAAAACAGAATTACACTTCTATATTGTTTGACTGATATCAGAACTAATTACTCAGTACAGTTCATCTCTATGTCCTTTTTGTTTATTCTGAATTATGTGGAGCAGTAGAAATACCAATCACTATTCTAAGATATATCTAAATGTATACAAATATTATTCTTATTAATAGAGGATCTTAACAGTTTTATTTTTATCCATTATTATCCATTTTTATCCATGCATGCAGTTTCATGAATGTATCTCACCAAAAGCTGTTGAACAGCCTGTAAGGAAGATGACAGGCCTGCCAGTTTTGATGTTGATCACAGAATTGTATTTATGTTGGTAGTGCTCTCTGGAGCCCATCTAATCCAACCTTCTACTTGAAGCACTGCTAATTTCAAAGTTAGATCAGGTTGCTCAGGGCCATATCCAGTTGACTTCTCTAATTCTCTAAAGATGAAGCTTCAAAGAACAGCCTACTCCAGTACTTCATCACCACCACTGTGAAGTGCTTTTTCCTTCAATCAGACTTCCTCTTTCTGCAGCTTGTTACCATTGTCTCTTGTCCTTTTTCTGCACGCTTCAATGTCCGGATTCAGCTTTTTTGACACCTGTAACTCGTTTGCCCTCCTTTAGTTATGCCTGCAGGATAAATAAATTTAGCTCCTTCAGCTTCTTCCCATATTACATGTGAATCAGGCTTTTGAGAAGCTTACCATCACTCCACTGGCACACAGTTTGTTTATTTGGGAGCACCAAATCTGGACAGTGTTTCAGATTTGGCTTCTGAATGCTGAGTAGAGGAAGTAAGTGTTTCCTTTCAGCTGTTGTTTATGCTCTTGTTAACACAGTCCAGTAGGCAATTATCTTAAGCACACAATGCTGACTTGGTCAGTTTCTCATCCACCAGGACTTACAGGTCCTTTTCTGAAGAGTTGCTTTCTAACCTGTCTGCAGCCTGCATTAATGCATAGCGTTTTTCTGTTGTGAATACGAGACTTTCACATCTCCACTCAGTTTCATGATGAACCTCATGGCTCATTCCTCCATCTTGTTGAACTCCTTCTCCATGGCAACCTAGCCCTCCCACATGTTAATGGCTCATCTCATTAGACGTCTCTGAAATTAAGAAGATTTTTTTTTTTTATTAGTGATGACAATGATAGGTATAAGCATGCAAATATGAGAAAATAATATTTTGAACTTAATAAAATATGTGTCTTTTTCCAAATTATCTATAATATATCTTAAAGTGGTTTATAATTTAAATTCTAGATTGCTGGAAGTTATAAAGGAATAGACAAATAATGTCAATTTATCCAAACTCTTCAATAACTAAAATTGGTAAGGCCTTCCCTGGTTAACTCAGGATCAAGTTAGTAGTCTTAACCTAAGACTAATATATTAAACTCTTCCTATTTTACACTTTATTTTCCTACTGAGTTCTTACAATCCATCAGGTCAAAGGGGAAAGTGATTTTTGAATTAAAATGTAAAGTAAATACTGCAGCTGTCACTGCACACATTATGGAAATATCTAAGCACTTTGGGGCAGAAGCACTGTATCTGATGGAAAAGGAAGGGGGTCAAAAAGTCAAACCAAGCAGACACAAACAGCTAAGCTTAATTTAACACCATATGTGAACTGAGAAATACTGGCTAGCACATCAAAAAAATGCCTGAGGAAATCTCTTTGAATAGAAGTCACTTTACTTACCACTAGTGACTCAACCATAAGTGCTTTTTACTTCATTACCTCCACACTCAAGGATCGACAAAAACATTGTTGGTCTTAATATACTAGACACTTAATATAATAGAATTTAGAATTTATGGAAATTCTAGCTTCTAGATTCTTCAGCCCATGACTCATCTCCCTAAAAAAAGAAGTCTAGTGAAAACATCACCCCACTTGTTTGCAGGTAAGGTGAAATCTAAATATATTTTTTCAAGAAGACTGAATTTTTATGCTCTGGAAAATTTTCTGTGCTTTTTACTATTATTTCAACTCCCACATAAAAATGGTCATAAATTGTTAGCAAGACACAAGAAATTCTTTATTATTGTGGGCATACTTAGTATAGCTAGTTCTTATGCCTCTCTTCCTAAATACTATTTGAGCAACACATATCAGAGGTATGCGGTTAAGATCCTTGTGCTGTGATTCTTTCTTTGTACACTTACTGCAATTCTCACAGTGTCCAAGTGCCTGACATTTCAATGTAGACTTTGCTATCTTCTGTACTATTAAAAGGATCAGAATAAAGCATAAAACTCACTATTATCAATGTTTCCCTTCCTCCTCTCTCTTCTTAGCAAGCATGATGTCTCTCCAAAATGACTAGGAAGTAGCTTGCTTCTAGAAAAGTTTCTGTACCCCTTCAGCTAGAAAAGGCTGTTAACTGCAGGATCTCATGATGGGTATTCTGCTTTGAATACATGTTTTCTTGAAAAAAGCCTAGATCTTTGGTGCAGCTAAGGACACATATTCTCCATGTCGAGAAACACCTTTTTTTAAGGTCCTTTTAAAAAATATCACAGATAAAACGTTAGGTCCCCATCTTAGACTGTTAAAACTATATTCTCTGAGCAGACATCATGCAATGACATGGGAGATGTAAGACACCTGAATTAAAAAAAAAAAAGTCATTCTATTAAACTTGTGTTGAGGAGGAATCAGAATAAAAAGCTAAGGAAAAATCAGCAGTATACTTTAAAATGCTAATGAAAATTCAGTTGTAAAATAGTAGGTGCTTGTAGAGATGGTAACAATAACATTATGATGTAATCAGATTAATTTTTCAATGTATGGTTTTGGCCTGCAAATGGCAGTCAAAATGTAAAGAAATTGCACATCACAAGATGGAAAATGTATTTAATATTAATAGAACTTTAAGATATATAAATGCTCTTGTGATACAAATTTCTACCATGAAAAATTACAATTAAAAATTCCAGCAGTTTCTATGTATTTTCTGCCACAGTGCCTCTTAATTGCACCAGTTTTCTGATAAGAAAATAAATCTCCTATTTATTAAGTTAAAACTTTGAAAAATAAATGTTATTAGATTGATTTTTCTTTTTTTTTGTCTTGAGACATTCTTCACTACTTCAACAAAGTGATGCTTAACACAAGGTTCTTCATCCTGACACACATTTTTGTTCTTTACACACAGTGTGTGAGATGTTAAATATCCTCTGTTCCTTAGTTTCCTCACATATATAGCCAAACTTTATTTCTTTTCTAGTCCTACACATCCTCAACAGAAAGTCTGAGGAAGATTATACACAAAAGAAAAGAAAACCCTTCCCAAATTATCATTTTTAAATGCTAAGGTTACATGTATTCATATCTGTTACGGTTTGTAGAGGATGCAGATGAACAGTAAAGCAGTAAAGCTTGGAAGGTAAAAACACAAGCATGTTGTTTCACCTTTTGTTGCTCTGGAACTACCATTAACTGCATACCAGTAAAAATATCCTGCAGTCACTACTAAAGAAAATAAATCTGAGCAATGGATATTGACACTTTTTTTATTTGCTGATATTCTGTCACATTTACAGAAAAGGAACTTCTGTTACATATCTCCTTGCCCCAGTTTGCACATTAAAAAAAATAGACTAAATTTTAACTGGCTGATATAGAGAACTAAAATAATAAAAATGGCATGAAATTCAACTACAAATAAATTGAATGAAAATTCAACAAAATGAAACCTTCTTGCAAAACTGAAAAATCTTTGAAATCAAAATATTCTTTTCAATGTTAGGTATTATCTAATGATCCCAGTAATTTCTCATACTCCCATAGTTTAATGCCTAGAAGTCTGTAAATCTTCAAAAATTTAAGAGTATTGGAAGTGCTCCTAGAATCCAAAGGCCAGAAGAGGATCATGGTCATTAATGACAAAATTGTGATCTTATGTACAATAATTTAAGATAATATTAATGGACACAAACAACGACACAAGTTTTATAAAAAACCTAGAATATCATGTGTGCATTAACAAATTTAGTAAAATTGAAAGCTTTAAGTGGCTGAGTTTGGTGCTTTTTGATTTTTACTGGCAATATCCAGTACCTTTCTGAAGAAGGTAATAATTAAAGTCTGACTGTTTCTGAGAAATAAGGAAATGTTTGCATGTGAAGGTTAATATTCAGTGGCATCATTATTGCTGATAAAATAAGGTAAAGAATGCAAGAAAAAAAGACCATTTACCAGTATTTTTATAAGACTTTTCCTGCATATAATGGCATTGTGTTAAATTCCTAGTGTGTAGCACATGGAATACCCGAAAAAAATTAGATTATATTACTAGGACAAAATCCTCAGATGTCCCTAACTGAAGAAATAAAGCTACACAGATTTACATGTATGGAAAATTATATAAACAAACATATACATATATACACAAATTTAATAATTTCACATAAAAATGAAACTTAGTAATTCCTGAGTAAACTGATCTTTTTTCTTTAAAGATGAGCATTATCAGAACAAGAAAAACAGAATTATCATAGAAAGTAAAGCATTAACTTATACAGAATTTCCCATAGCTCACTACTCTATATGCATAAACATTCTCCATGTGTGCACACACATTAAGGATGAAACATACATTACATGATACATTTGCACCTCTTCTATAAATATGATGTATACAAGTCTATGCACAAAATATATACGCACAAAAATAATGATATATCAAATACAGTTGCCATTGTAGGTGCTTTTAACATGTTTTGCTCTTGCAAACAGTCTGGTGGCAAGCTTTTCAAACCAGCAAAGAATCTTCATTCGTTATTTCAGTCGGAAAAATAGCATCCATGTGCTTCTCCAAATCTTATTCATAATCCTGCTAGTAAGGAACATCTGATACTGTCAGCCTTCTACTAAAAGAACAGTCCCATAAGAGTAAGAACATTTTACCAGTTACTTCAGTGGAAATAGAACTTACATATTTTATTCAGAGATAATCTAGGTGTTTTACTATCTCCTGCACAGACCTTTCATGAAGAAGCCTGTTTAAGAGGCCATTCACCTTTCCAAATATTTTAATGTTGCAGTTTCAGTACTGAATAGATACAAGGATATTCTTCCCTTTTGCAGAGAGCAGGAGTGTCCTGGTTTCAGGAGGAATGCATTCTTGTAGGCAAACATACCAAGATCTAATTCTTTCAAGGCTCCCTGGTGCTCTTGTAGGTGATGATCTGTCAGTGTTTTTGCATGTCATATAAGGTTTATTTTTAGATATTTACAAATCGGGCCAACAGATTTACTGCAAGTGAAATGTAGAAAGCAAAGTTTCAGACAAAAATGAAGTTCAGATATTACAGTCTGTTAAAAAAAGTAACATAGGCAATTTACGTTAACATAACACACACACAAAAAAAAAAAAAAAAAAAGAAAAAAAAATTTCGTTTTGAATTTTTTTTTTTTTTTTGAAATTCAAGAGATCAGCAAGGCTAAATAAGATTAAAATCCTCCATTNAGGAAATTAAATTAAAAAAAAAAACAAAAAAAAAAAAAAAAAAAAAAAGGAAAGGAAAATGCATTTCTTCAAATGTTCCCCCTCCTTTTTGTAAAAACATTGATTGTTATGGAAGATTTAGTTGAACCCTTGCAGATCATAATGCTAGTACCATTACCTTTAATAAAACAAAGTCATTACTAAGTTCATCAGAACAAAATATACTATCTGAAGAATATTCAAGATAATCACAGATAATTAAAACTAGATTTTAAAGAAAACTACATGGCTAGAAGTACACTTAAAATTTATGTGAGCTAAAAAATGTTGGAAACAACAGTTCTGGGAAAGAGACTGAGTAAAGCATGATGGATATCTAAAGAGTGGGATTTTCCCAATCCAGGAGTCAGAGGACTTTCCAGAGCTTCTATAACATGCAGAGGAACCTGAGTCACTTTCTCCAAAATAGATTCTTACAAAGAACCTCAAATCTTGGAGCTGGGTGCACAATCCAGGTTTTCAAAGTCCAACATAAACTCCCCCAAATTCTTTCATTTCTTCAAAGAAAGAATACATCATCATAAATATTTTTTTTTCATAAAAATAGGAACAACATCACAGAGGAAACTGAAAAAGACTATATGTGGAGTAACCATGTACCTGAAAATAAGTGCTGATGTCACTGTATATAGGAGATATATGTATTCTTTTAATTCCAAGGGAACACTGCTGTTGATGCTGTATTTAGCATAGTTGGTACTACATCTACTAACATGCCATTCCAATTTCTTGTATGTGCAGGCTGATTTATTGAAATGCCCACTTGATTGGGCAAAAAAGAAAGATACAGTCTGAATAGCTAAGACGGGCCTAGACAGGGTCTGCACTGGAGCTCAGAAACAAGAGTAAGAATTCCTATGTGCTGTACTAGATCTCCAGATGTTTTAAGCCTCCAGGTAGTTTTGTTAATCAAAATATTTGCAGTGATAACCAGCTACTTAAAGATATTTATGGAATTCACTTTCAACAAAATTTAATATCTTTGAGGATCTGGGTTATAAGGTCACCTACCAGGTCAACATCAAAAGGTCTGAATATTTCTGAAGGTGTTAAAATGGCAGTAGGCATTTGTACAGAACAAATCCTTAGCCTTTCCCATCAATAACAAAACCAAATAACAAGGGTAAAACCACTCCTTTCCATTTCTAGTGATATTTGTCACATTAGTAGGAAGATATCATAAAATCTGTAAATAGAAACAGTTCAGAAGACAGGAATGGGAGGCACAAGATAGCAGTGGATTTCAAAACATCCTGTGTTATTTGTGAACTGTAAAATGTCCATCCACAAAAACCACTGCACTGGGGCTTTGGAGCAACAAGATGATATGAAAAGAGAAGACTGCAAAATATAATCGGCAGGGCTGTCGGTACTTTTGGTTGCCAAGGAAGCTTGCAAGGTTCAGAGCGTTCCCAAGGGAACATTTTAGTCACTTGTTTAACATAAGCTGTAGATAGAATGTGATGGGTAACACTGACAAAGCTGTGCTATCAGGGAGTTCTCTCACCTATAATAACATACCTCCTGCTTTTGCCAGTAGTCTGTCCTCCACAGGCTAATAAAACACTAATTGAAGCTTACTTAATGTCATGTTCTTTTATCTTTATTTATGATGGGCAACTTAATATGCTTAAAAGTCAGACCACAGTTTTCTTCACAGTACTCTTCTTGAACAATTTGGGGCTTTTTTTNAAAGTGCAGGTATGAAAAGAGCAATGAGGCTGGATGTGTTTAACAGTGACAAATAACAAGGATTTTTTTTTTTTTTTTTTTTTTTTTTTTTTTTTATATGTTTTTTTTTTTTTTTTTTTTTTTTTTTTTTTTTTTTTTTTTTTTTTTTTTTTTTTTTTTTTTTTTTAAAGAATACAAACTATTCTAGTCTATATTGACAATTTCCGGTATGGTTTATTAGTAAGTTCAAATAGTATATACTCATGTCATGTAGACAGCAGCTACCAGTGCTGGAACTGGTCTCGTTCAACATCTTTGTTGGTGACATGGACAGTGGGATTGAGTGCGCCCTCAGCAAGTTTGCTGATGACACCAAGCTGTGTGGTTCGATGGATACACTGGAGAGAAGGTATGCCATCCAGAGGGACCTTGACACGCTTGTGAGGTGGGCTGATGCCAACCTCGTGAAGTTTAACCATGCCAAGTGCAAGGTTCTAGACCTGGGTTGGAGCAATCCCAGTCACAGCTACAGGTTGGGCAAAGAGGAGATTCAGAGCTGCCCTGCGGAGAAGGACTTGGGGATACTGGTCATAGCAGCCTTTAAGTGCTTGAAGGGGGCCTATAAGGACGCTGGGGAGGGACTGTGGTGATAGGACAAGAGGTAATGGTTCAAACTTAAACAGGGGAAATTAAATTGGATATAAGGAGGAAGTTCTTTACTGTGAGGGTAGTGAGGCACTGGAATGGGTTGCCCAGGGAAGCTGTGAATGCTCCATCCCTGTTCAAGGCCAGGCTGGACAGAGCCTTGGGTGACATGGTTTAATGGGAGGTGTCCTTAAAGGACCTTAAGGTCCTTTCCAACCCTAACCATCCTATGATTCTATGATTCTATGAAGGTATTCTTTTTAAAATAATTTACCTTTGCATTGATGTGTAGTTAATCAAAAATTAACAAACTACAATTATTTTTTGTGTCATTTCCAGTAGGACATAGTAAAACTGTTGTGAAAGAAAATGTAATTATCTGCAACATATGTATCAGATAACTAGATTCTGTATAATGAAATATGAATTCATTTTACTGAGATTTATTTAAAAACACAATTCAAAATAAAGGTAGGAAATAATTGATGTAAACTAAAATTTTGGTTTTCATAATGATGCATGGTTGACTTAAATTGTATGTTAAAAATTGTGTTTATTTTCCCTCTTCTTACCTCTAAGCCAACCAGCAAACTTTTAACAACATAATTTTGCAAAACGTATAGAAGTACAAAAGAAACTTAGAGCTAACCATTACAAGGCATGAACCAATGTTTTGGGGAACAAAATATTATTAATAATTAAAAGATATTAACAATTTCAATTTTTCATATCTGAGAATATTTGTGCAGGTGGATATAGTTGCAACTCCCATTAAAAAAACAAAATGCCTCACACCAGGCATCCTGTTCTATTAGTTAGCCTCCTATGTGTTACAAAATAAATAATAAATCTAAGTTTATTATAGAATTTGAAGAAGCAGCCCTCTAAGGAGGATCTTGAAAGACCATGTGGTCAATCCCTCTTGACTAAAGTAAGATGACTTATATTCAGAATCAAATTTCACAGCAAATTATTATTTTCCCTCGAAGCCTTCCTATTTTTAGCATATTCCTTTGCAATGTCAGGTAGCCTGTTCCATGACACCAACATTACAATTAGATGATTTTTTCTTACTATCAAACTGCAACATTTCTCTCATTTTCTACATCACCATTTTTTTTCCCCCCAGTGTTAACATCCAGTTTCTTCATCCATTCCTCACTGAATGCATTTCAGCGGGGGGATAGAGGAGGGAGGGTGTGGGGGGAGGTGGAAGAAAGAAACTAACAAACCTTTGATTTTTTCATTAGTACTACACACTTCGTCTGGGATTTCCAAATTATGCAGGACCTTAACCACAGCAGAATGTCCAATGGCACTTCTCGATGTCAGTTAGTCCCAGTCATAAGTGGCATGTACCATCTGCATATTCAGAACACATGTGCTATGACCAACATAAATGATGGTTCCTATTTGCGAAGACCAAATGCAAACAGAAATGTTATTCCCTATGTGATACAAAACACTTCTCAAGTTTAAGTGAATCTTGTAATGTAACTGCCTTTTTTGCGAAGCAACACATAAAATCTCTTTTTTTTTAATTTGTGTCCCCACTGCTGTTGTACATTAATTTTGGCAGCATTAATGCCTAGATAGATAATTCAGTGTCATATTCGTACACATTTTATTTATGCCTCTTAACTATGACATTTCATACTTTGCTTTTTATTGATGATTTCAGGTCAGTTTTTCATTTTCTCAAGATCACACTGAATTCTGATCTTCCAAAACATTTACAAGCTCTCTTGTCTTGAAACCATCTGTATACATTATTATACATCAACATTTAATTCATGAATGAAAATATTATAAAGGATCAGTCATAGAACAAACCTTGGAAGTACCTCAACTGAAATATTTCCAACAGACAGTGAATCAATAATTAATATTAAATGCACATTTCCATCCAATTGTAGACCAATTTTACACAAATAAAATATAAACCATATTTCTGAGGTTGCTTATGACAACATGTTGCATATGAAAGTCTCCAAGTCCTTACTAAAACCCTAGCAAATACCTCAAAACTTTTCTCCCACCTCGTTTATTTTTTTGTTAGCACAACAGAAAGGAATTAGAATTGATATGCGTAATGTGCTCTTGACAAATAATAGGTGCTTTTAAACACTGATATATTATCTAGTTACTTAATACCACTGCTCCACAGCCAGTGAGGAAAACTTTTGAGGTTTGGGGTTTTTTTAATAGTAACTTCTCATTTTTATTTTCCTTTTTTTTTTTTTCCAATTTTAAGTGTCCTTTTCTTTCTTTCAGAAGTTCTCAGGCACGACCAGAGGTTCAGATTATTTCATTATTTTATTATTTAACGTAGTGTTGGTTTTTGAGTTTCCTCAGTTCAAGTACAGAAGACTAGAACTGAAGTATTCCTTAGTGTCTGGACACAATTCTTGAATTTCTCCTTAAGCCTCCTTGGTTTGATTTTTTTCTCTTTCCCATAAGTAATTAGCCTGCATATTTTAATTCATTCTTTAATACATTCATTAAAATTTCTTTTTATCCTTTACTTTCTTTACAAAGAACTCATTTTGTCTCTAAGTCTTTCTAATTTTATCTGGTTTTTGTAAAGGTACATTACATAATGAAGAATATCCACCAAGGAACAATGAGTTATAGAAAGCCACATATTGTAAATGTAATGAAAGCCAACCTATTTAACTGGACTTTTCATTTGAGTAGGATGATGTAAGATATGTTTCCTGGTTTCTGCTGGGACAGAGTTGAGAACAACAAATAGATTCAAAGAGAATGGAAAGAAAGAAAAAAAAATAATAACTGCAGAAAACCCCACAGTCAAGAAAATCTGTTACCTACAATAACAAGTGGATTATGAAATCTTATTACTCCTTGTCTCCTACGAGCAAGTATCTGTGAAATTTATGAGTAAATATCAAACTCCCTCTTCTTCCTCACCCTGTAGTTGATAAATGTGCATTACCACATTCTTTCAAGGAACAGATGTCTCTGTGATGGATGTAAAGCTTCTGACCTTAGAAGTAACATGTAGCAATGTTACTGTGTTAAATTTAGCAATGTTAACTGTGTTAAATTTCATAAGCAGAATTGGTCTTCTTCAGTCCATGCTACAAATACGTGGGAAACCACGTCAACACAGCCATTTATCACTAACCTCTATGTCAGCAAACAGTGCTAAGTCTCAGTATATCTGCTTCTGCTCAGAACTTTGTTAACTGCTCATTGCTCTTGGGAATAAATACACATGAGCTCACATATGTATGCAAAGACAGATACTTTAAAACAGTTAAGGTGCTGTTTTTTTCTTGTGACTTTTCAGAGACATTTTTGATTACTAATCCTTTCATGCACACATGAAGTTTTAATAAAGATTCTGAAATTTAAACAAAAAAACCAAACAAACCAAACCCTAACAACTCAGAAGCTATTGAAATGGCACTGTTACTATTTTCTGTAGAATACATGCTTTGACTGATCAAGATCACGCTAACAGGCAGTACTTACAGTCATAGAATTATAGAATAGTTAGGGTTGGAAAGGACCTTAAGATCATCTAGTTCCAAACCCCCTGCCATAACCAGGGACACCTCCCATTAAACCATGTCACCCAGGGCTCTGTCCAGCCTGGCCTTGAACCCTGCAAGGGATGGAGTACTCACAACCTCCCTGAGCAACCCATTCCAGTGCCTCACCACCCTAACAGGAAAGAATTTCTTCCTTATATCCAATCGAAACCTCCCCTGTTTAAGTTTGAACAGCTACAGGTTGGGCAAAAAGGAGATTCAGAGCAGCCTTGCAGAGAAGAACTTGGGAGTGGTGGTCGATGAGAAAATGAACATGAGCAGACAGTGTGCATTTGGAGTCCAGAAAGCCAACCACATCAAAAGGAGCGTGACCAGCTGGTCAAAGGAGGTGATCCTGCCCCTCTATTCTGCTCTTGTGAGACCTCACTTGGAGTATTGTGTGCAGTTCTGGTGTCCTCAACATAAAAAGCACATGGAGCTGTTGGGCCACGAGGTTGATCAGGGGATTGGAGCATCTCAGGCTGAGAAAGTTGGGGCTGTTCAACCTGGGGAAGAGAAGGCTGCGTGGAGACCTCCTATCAGCCTTCCAGTATCTGAAGGGGACCTATAGGGATGCTGGGGAGTGGCTCTTCATTAGGGATTGTAGTTACAGGACAAGGCATAGTATTAAGAATACTATATTTTGGTTTGTGTTTGCTCATAATTGCTCTTATTAGTTTAATGTATGCTTTAAATACGGAAGTCATGAAATGCAGTAAAAATATGTTTATTCTCACTAACAAAAAATCTCTGTGCTGAAAATCCTTTTGATTGGGAGGCCTGCAAAAAGGTAACTGCCAGATCAGTTAATCTTAAAACTTCACAAAAATAAGCTCATTATATTATAATTTGCCTGTGTCTGCTTAGATTTATTTTATGGTTTTATTGAGAGACATATGTGGGAGAAATATTCTTTGTGCATATTGCAGTGTATAATGAAATATCCATATTCCATTTTCTGTCCCTTGTGAATTGCAATTTATATAACTCCAGAACATTGTCCTTCTCAAAGAGCAGCTGAACAGTCCTCCCCTTTGGGATATTGTAATGTTTCAGAAAGCCAAAGACATTATCCTGTCTTCAGGAATTCCCAGGAGAAATATATATATATATATATACATATATATATGTATATATATACACACACACACATGCACACCATTTTAAAGCTTTGAGAGTCTATCGCTAAGTGTATTTTTCAATAAAAAAACTAAAAGTTATGACTCCTTTTGAAGTCAGCCAGATATATGGATGCAGATTTTAAACACAAGGAAGACAGAAATAAAACTTTTATTTTTACAGAACAGTGTCACTCATGCAGTGGACAATGCACTTCATGCCCTTTCCCTTAGTCAGCTTTATAGAATATAAATACCTGAACTGATTTGACTACATTGTGTTCTCTGAGAAAACTGCCTCAGTTAGCAACTGCTCTTGCCACTGCTTTCTCTCATATTGCTGTTTGCAACCACAGATATTTTCTGCTACTATTATGAGCACAGTCATTTAACGATGGTGTGCAATAATTTTCCTTCCCCATTACTAAACAAGCATACAGCAGTTAGGCAGTTCTGAATGTTGAAAGTTTCTATGGCTTTGCATAAGTTTCATTTCAGCAGAAGGTGAATTAATTGTGAAAATGAATGAAGAGAAAGAATACACAGAACCTTTATATAAGAGTTTTGCACAGCATAGCATGGGGAAAAAAATTATGGGGAAGATTAATTTTGTTTATCCCTGTGGAGGATTGGTTGATTGATCAAGGGCATTCCATGTTTGAAATAAGCAACCCAGTGTTTAGTCAAGAGAAGGCTGAGGCAGACCGTGAGCAGAGATTGTGAACTCTAAGAACTATGGGACATGACCGTCAGTAACCTTGTGTTTGTGCCCAGTGTGGAATTCCCCTTCTGCCTGCTTGTACCAGTTTAGACCAGCAATTAGATACTTTGAACAATGGACAAGAGAATCTTACGTGATTTCACACAAAAAGTGTCAACCCAATAAGAATATGTATTTAGGCGCGTGGACAGTGCATGAACAAGGTGTTTAACCTATCTGCTTTTGCATGATCGCATGGTCAGCTATTATAACCCTATATAAACCTGTGTTTTACTAATAATAAACGGAGTTTTGCTCTACCACTCATATTGAGTCGACTGGCATTCTTCCCCTACGGTGATCCTGCTCTTCTTCAACCTGCTCTTCTTCTACTTGACAAACTTTGACCGTGCACGGCAACCCTGTTTTTTCCAGCTTTTCTATTGCTTATCCTGCAACATATCCCAAATGTTTTCATTTTAATAAAACAAACAAACAAAGCAACAACAAAACCGAAACAAACAAACAATAAAAAAAATCAAACCACAAACCTTTAAAAATACAAGTCTAAGCTGACACTCTGTGAGTTGTTTGCAGGTTTTGTTTGGTGTTTGTTTGGATTTTTTTTACTGTGGCTTTAATCTTCCCTGCAGCTTTACTTATGGTGGTTTTCTACCATATAGTATAAAGCTGTAGCACCTGCAATTGTTCAGCCAGCCACAGTGTATGTCTAATTAAACCTTTTTGTTTATATTTTCCTGTTGCTTTAAGAATAGAAATGCTATTAAATAATTGAAACACTCGGAAATAGGAAAAGAAAGGCTTCATTAAATAAGCTAGTCTCAGCAAAAATTAATATTGCATTTATACTGTACTTTTTACAATGAAATATTTCTGTTTCATGTAACAAAAGTGCTGCATCTAGATTGAAAAAAAAAAGAGGAGCTATGGAATAGAATAATGTCTGCTATTGTAATGCTGTAACCAATATTTCACAGAAGCTTTTAAATAATTTACCCTGAGTTTTCAGCCTGTGTATTTTTCCAATTCAGTTGTCCTAATGAATATTTTTGCTAAATTATTTCCTAGGAAGAGAAAAAAAATCTTGAAGAAAGGAAAAAAAAAAAAAAAA